>VYZT01035576.1:8119-35584 GCA_013400735.1 Pomatostomus ruficeps | reverse complement strand
GCGCTCCCGGCTCCCCTCGGCGCGCTCCCGGCCCGCGACACGCCGCGCCGTCGCCTGCAGTGCTGTGGGCCGGCAGCGATTCGGCCGCCCCTCGACCTCGCTCTCAGTGACCATCATCCCATTTCCATTATTCCTAGCCCGAGGTGCGCTCCAAGAGGGGACGGGGCTCCACAGCGGTTTATCCAATCACTTTGCCACCAGCTCGGTGTTAGCGATGATGACACCAGAGACGTGGGCAATATCCAGGCAGACTTGACCCCCTTTTCCCTTAATTGCTGTATTTATTCTCCTCCGTTAGGTCAGATTAGTTGCATCTTCATTGCAATCTTTTAATAATACTTGTTAACTGCTGGCATCCTCTTAACCAAATTTATACATCAGAGCAGTGAATACGTGCATGGAACAGGCCTTAGTTCATGTGTTTGGTTATTGAGATGCGAGGTAAATACGTTAGTACTCTCAACACAAGAAAGAATCAATAAATCTTTTCCCCGTCTTTATTGCAAATGCTTTCTGAGCTACCAGAACTTACACAAATTCTTTTCAGTATTGCTCTACAAGTTGCATGTTGCAATTCAAAAGCATTGCTATGATACAAATGGTGTGACAATTTACGTACTGCTCACTGTTCAGCTTGGTTGTGCTTGGGTTTGGTTCTTTCCTCTCTCCGTTGCTGTTTCTGATTGCAGCTCACTTCATTTAAAAATCCCTACTTCCCCTTTGCAGAGCTCCATCCTTGTGACAAGTTAAACAAACCTGAAAATCAACACTATGTGCACAGGTCCTTCTTCAGGATGCCTGGATACTGGCCTACCTAAAGCCTTGAAGGTAAAGCTCCTGTCAGAGATGAGAGAGCTTTTTATGAGGAATCAGACTGGCAAAAGAGAATAGGAGAGATGTAGTGATGAGATGTTGTGAAGTAAGCTCTTGTATTCTGGATTAATTACATTTATTTTGAAAGACATTATGCTTGCTCACAGGTACTGTAAATGCTAGCTATATGCCCTGAAGGAGAGCTGCATGGGTCAATCAAAACTGGTTACAAGAGGCTGTGCAGAGTCTTAAGAATTACCCTGTGCTACCCCTGAAAGTGGCTGCCAAGGGAAGGCACCAGAGGTCTGGCAGATCACCATCAGCCCTGTTGTATCCCTCTCTTCACCTGTGCAATTTACTTAAGTTACCTTGTAAATTGCTCACAGGGACACTTCCCAGTCCTTCTCATGTAGGCATCACAAGCACTGCTGGTACAATGTGGCAAGGAACCAAATCCCAGTTAACCCATAATTAATGAAACATCGAAGAGATGTTTGCTCTCCTGACTGGGAATGGCTGTAAGGCAGAGAACAGTATAAGCTGTGTACTGCTGTCATTGGGGGTGAAGGGATCTCGTAGTTACCTCAGTGACTCCATGTACGAATTGAAAAAGAGAACCTCAGCTTTAAAGCTCTCCACGGGTGAACACCCAGGAGGTAGAAAACCAGCACCGAGAATGTGTGGAGGAATAAATGGAACCTGTCTGCTGCTTTGTCCTTCAGCAGTTTCTGTGACTCATCTGCGGGGCAACACAGCAAAAGTAGTTTTTGAGAAGGGGAAGAAAATAGTCTGGATCCTTCTGAAAGCCAGTTTTGCCATAACACAAAGTAAGGTCAAGGGACAGGCAGAACAAGTTTTTAGGAACTGAACACCAAGATGCACATCGTCAGATCCCAAGAGATGTGATCAACAAAATAACAGCTGTGTTTTCACCAACTAGCAAAACACCACAGCTGGGAAAACAGCCCTACCTGGAGCTGCTGACAGAAAGCACCAGGGGAAATGTAGACTTTTCAGCTTCTCACCCCATCCCACCAGCAAGGAGGCTGGGGGGGCACAAGAAGCTGGGGAGACGCAGGCAGGACAGCTGACCCCAACGGGCCAAAGGGATGTTCTGCACCACACAGCATCAAGCTCAGCACGTGAACAAGGGGGAAAGCTGGGGGCTGCTGCTCATGGACTGGCTGGGCTTTGGTTGGCAGGTGGTGAGCAATTGCAGTGTGCATCACTTGCTTTCTGTATTCTTCCATTATTGTTATCTATATATAACATATATCTCTATCTCTATAATATCTAATATATAAATATCTATTGTAATCATCATATGCTCTATTAAACTGTCTGTATCCCAACCCATAAATTTTACTTTTTTTCCCCCCAGTTCACCTCCCCCACTCACTGGGAAATAGCAGCTGTGTGGGGTTAACCTGTCAGCTGCCTGACAGATTAAACCACAACAGCAGCCCAGAGCAGTGCACAGTTATCCTACAGAAGGTTAATTTATGCAGCATTTGTTTCACTTCTTTGTTGCAATTTTCAGTGAAGAGCAGAAGATGCAGTTCTCCCTGCTGTGACAACACCCACTCCCAGTGCCTCTGTACAGTTGTGCAGCAGACTTTCACCCCAGTTTGTGCTCACTAGAAATACTGGGAAGCAGTATTTCCCAACACTTGCAAGCAGTGTGCCATAAACACACTTCTAAGGCACAAAATATTCTTATTCCTCTTTCTGTTTTGAAGAGGCCAAACATGACAGGTACTAATTCATATTTATTTCCATGCTGCACACTATGGAGCCAAGTCACGACTTTGATTGCAGAAGATACCTGTGACAATTATAGTACTTCCCACGTTATTGTCACACTGCAGAGATGGCACTGCTCCACACCGTTGCTGTGAGAATATAAAGCAAAGCATTTATGTGCACCACTCATCATCAGTTGTATTGCTTTGCACACAGCAGACGTGAGAGCTCAACATGTAAAGTCATGTACTCAGACCTACTCAAACACCGTGTACTTCTTACGTTCATTTGTTTAAACTATAACAAATGTGTTACAACAGGATCTTACTCCTACACGTTCGGGAATTAATGGAAAGAGCTAAAGCAGGATTATGAACTTGGAAATAGTTTTGAAACTTTTTTCAATTACAAAACAACGCAAACACTCAAAACCCCAGCCCCAAATAACTTGGACCCAGATCCCCCATACTCTCCCTGCAATTTGCACCCCTCAGGCTCTGGGTTCTTTTCAGCTGTCACCTTCCTTTCTGCCTGCACACTTTGCCTTTCTTCTGAGCGAAGAAACCTAGGCCAAGGTTTCTTCAAATCTATGATATCCTTATTCTGGCCATAACAACTAATGTAATGGTCAAAAAAATAGGAATGAAACTCCTCATCACCACAGAGGCTGTGAGCCTTCTACCAGCAGCATATGAATCTGCCTCTTAGTGACTCCAAATGCCCTGGAATCACACGTGATCCCACGTACATAGGACTGATCTCCGTATCTCCAGCTCCTCTCTGCCTGGAATTTTTATCAACCCATTGGCCCTGGGAGCTCAGCAGATACTGGTGAGTATACCTGTCACATACCAGGCTGAAGTGTCACCCCAGGAGGTGGTAAGCACTCCCACATCCCGCTGACATGGACTCCCTCAGCACTCATCCTGAGTGCTGGCAAAATGTGCTGCTTTGTGCTCCGTGCTGGGAGGTGAAACCTAGGTGTTGCAGCTGTCCCCTTATGGCAAGCTGTTGGCTTTCTCTTAAAATACAGTGTGAGGTAAATGCTGCAGATACAAACAAATCAATCCAAAGGCTGGAAGCATATTGAATGCTCTCCAGGACAGACTAATCAAACACACAGAGCTGCATGAACAAATCTGCAACCTGCTGAAAGCAGGGATGTAAACAAGGCAGGGAACTGGTCAACTGCTAACACCAAATGAAAAGCAGAGAAACAAGGGTCAAAGAGGTTTAACTAAGATGAGAGGCCCAAATCCCACTGTACAGCTAGTAAACAAATAATACTTACGGAGTTTTCTGGTACTACAGACTGAAAATGTGTGAGTAGTACTGCTCACTGCTCATAATAATATATATGAAAAATGTTCTGTTAAAATAATAGTAATAATAGTAAACCTTACAGAAAATGACTGTACTTCAAGCAGCTTTAAATATGTTATTGTCTTATTCCAAAATTAAATAAATGCAAAGCAGCACACGTAGAGGAGCAATCTACTGCCTTAAATTGTTTTTCTACCTACAGTTAAAGTAAGCAATATTGAAGGTTGAAAGGCTAAAGATTCTGGGAGTCTAATCTAAACATCAGATTATGCCTCGGGATATTTCATTGCATTTCTCATCTCTCCCCTGCAGAGTGAGTTTGTTTTGCTTGTTTATGTGGGTGTTCAGTATCAACCAGAGTAAAAGACATTTAAAAAAATAGGACAAATATAATAGAATTTGCTTCACACAAAACCTGTAAGAGCCTAGTTAATATTCCAAAATATCTGTGGGGAGTTGAGAAGGCAAGCAGATTGAAATAAGGTATTAAGATTAAAACAATAAAAAAACAACAGATGGGACCTTGGACATATATCAAACTCCGTGCAATAAGAAAAATGCAAAATGCACTCCTGTCACATTTTACAATCTTTAAGAAAAGTTGTCATAGAAATAACATTCAGATGCTTCGAAACCTCACTGTCATTAACATAACATATTTTTGACAAAGAAACAGTGCAACGCTTACATGCAGGCTTGGGAGATGCTCCCACTGCACATTCCTGGCACACGTAATTACCTGGGAGAAGCACAAGGTTAATTTTTTTAGAAGCCAGTGCTAATTTCACTTACATTGACATGTTTTTCCACACATACAGATCTGTTTTCTGAGCATGGGTTCAATGTCAGCAGCAACACTAAGCAATAACCCTGTGGTGAGTGTTCAGCTGCTGAAGGAGAGTCAACTGGAGTGCCGCTTGCTTCAGCGATGGGAGCTGAAACTGTTCTCAGACTGGGATGAGGGAAGAGAATGAGCAGCAGGAGAGGCATGTTGTCCACCACATTGCAGAATCTTTTTCTCAGTAACCTTGAGAGAAGTGGCCTAGTTCACTTAAACAAGAGACACGTAATCTCCTCTAGGTATCCTAAAAGATGCTGAACGACAATTTGCACATGATTCCTTGCCTTCAATAATAAAATTTCCTTCCCTTCAGGCAGCAAGGAATTTTTCTTTATCTTTCAAAAGCTTAGCATTTTTAGCTCATATTTACAGAGCTTACAGAGATTTTTCTGTATTTGTGTTGTGTATGGAGATGTGATGTGTTTCTGTGTTTCTAGTCTCTTGTTAAAAGAACATATGCAAACTATAGAAGGAAATTCTCGATTTACAAACATTAAACACTGATTGCTCCAACAAGTCACCAGCACTATTTCTGTACCGTGAGTACAATGGAATTACATACTACAAAGTATTTATTTCAAATGTTGACATAAATTAATTTGGTAAGTGACAATATTTCAATAATGTAGGTTTTATGTCCATGTTGTGATAAACATCCTGTGTAAGTGATGAATAGACATATAACTACAAACATATATGAGAGAAGAGAAGAGAGTTCACTCTTTCTGATTCAAGCCTAAAATCTCGTTTTGCTTCCACTTGTTCACATAACATTTAGAAAAGCTAAAGAGTTGGTGGAAAGCATGTTGGCATGGCTTATTCATGCACTGAGAGGTAATGACGAAATGATTTTTCTTCTCTCTCCACAGATGTATGCTAGCTCTGTAGTTTAATTAACTTGAGCAGAGTGTGCGATGAAGCATGAGCATGTGATTCTCCCGTTTGGGAAAACACTTACTGGGAACAACTGGATCAAGCAGAATTCTGAATCCTCCCTTGCAGTTGGCGAGACATGGGAGGCAGGGGAGCTTTTAACTTGTTTGGTCACATCTAAACCAGACTTCAATTTGTCTCTGTGGTACCATCCCGTCCTCACGCACTGCACCTCCCATTCAGCCTGACTGCCTCCAGGACAGCCAGAGAGCCACTACAGAGAGTGAGGATGTCATTTGGAGAAGAAGAAAGCAGAGGAGGGCAAAGCCCCAAGCCCCACTGCTGTTCACAGCCAAGTGCTCAGACAAGGTGTCAGGCTCATTCTGCTCAGCAGGAGCAGGCAGACATCTCCAGCAGTCGTGGCTGGCATGGCTAAGCTGGTGCTCTATCACGGCGAGCCTGGAGGGTGTCTCTTCTCCTTGAGGTCCACTCAAGCTGCGTGCTGGGCTGCCCCATCTCCCCCAGGGAGGGGCACCTGCCTCACGGCTGCACGCTGAGCAAGGGCTCAGCCTGCAGGAGCTGTTCTCAGCTCTGCCATACACCAGCGTGGAGCCAGAGCTCTTCCAGCTGGCATCCCACCAGGGGCTCATCCTGAAACAACCCTGCCCTTCCTCCTGCTTCCCACCCCCGCTTCCCCAGCAGAGTCAAGTTCCTCTGCCTGCCTCCTGCACCCCAACCAAGGACAGGAGAAGGATTCTCTAGGCTGTTGTTGGTTTGCCACAGAAGAACCTGTGAGCCCTTCCTGTGGCTGGCTGCTGAGCTGGGGTTCACGCAGTGCTCAAGTCAAGTCTTCTGGATACTGCTGCTTGCTTCTGCCTGGCTGCAAATACCTCTCGTGTCAGTCCCAGTTCACAGCTTATGTAAATAGATAGGAACTTCTGCTTGTCTGTGCCTTAAAAGCACATTTCCATCCCTCACGGTGGTCACAGGGTGAAGCTCAAACACATGATCTCGTTGCATTCTGGTTTTCCAGAAGCAAACAATAAATAAAGTTAGCCTGCGTAATAGTGATTTCAAGCCAGCCATTTCTGAGGCCTGATTCAGAATTGTTGGTGGTCTGGCAAGAAAATTCTTGGAATGGCAACAAAAATACAGGTTCCCAATAAAATATTCCCACCTCAGCAGAGATCCATCCTGCAGGAAATTCTCAGATCACCCATACACACATTGGCTGTGCCAGTACAGCTGATGTGTGCATCAGCAATGCCTACTTCCTGGGCTTGTCAGACCTACACCCTGCCACAGTGACTAGTGTCAGATACGATTCTTTAACTAATCCGGAGACCTGGAGGTGATAGAAGTTACTCTTTACAACACATCTGCAGGGATCACTTATTACCTTTCCAATAAGAAGAAAGGGGGAGGGGGACAAAGGGAAAGAAAGGGAAGGAGATGGAGAAAACAGGTGTAATTTCAGTATTACAGCACACTGGCAAAATAACAGTCACCACAAAACACAGACTGTCAGGAACAAAACCAGGAACAGAGCACAAGCCAACCCTGCTTTCCGTGCACACAGTCCCATGTGCACAAAAGTACCTTATGAAAACTGTATTTCTAGTCATTCTGATTAGGTAATCTGATAGTTTGTGGCATGAGCAAAGGCTGCAGTAAGTGACAGGGGAAAGCAAACAGGCCTGTACCATTCCAAGGAGCTGCTTGCAGGCCTGTTACAAGCAGTGGCACTGGTAAAACGAGCTGTACAACCTCTATACCCTCCTTATCACAGCGCCCTACACTATCCTTTCCTGTTAGCACTTGGCAGCCACAACAAAGAAATTGGGCCAAAGACAAATGCTGAGTTCTACAGTGTTACTGATGCCTGAAACAAGTCTCTCTAGCCTCCCTTCATGCTTTCTCCTTCCTCAAATCCACCTCATGTACTTGAGGTGCTGCTCACTGGCTTGTGTCCATTATCTGCCCAAACCACCTGCCTGCTCTCTACTGACTGGTGTCCTTGTTCTCAAAAGGATATGATGGGCTGTGATAGAGGGTGCTGGAAAACTCCTGTCCCGTGAATTGAAATGCACCTGGATCAGTTGTTTCCAACATTTCTCAATAATTGCATCCTTAACATTTTTCCAGTGCTCATGTGAGCCCTGTCTAGAAATGTCATTTGCTCAGACACTGCATAGTAAATACAGACTTTCTTTCCTTAATCACCTCCCACAGGCCAGCTGTCCTCAGGCAGCTTTATTTGTTGTCTTTGTAAAAGAGGCATCAGTGATCCCCAAAGCATGGCTTCAGCTCAGATCACCATTTGTGGGTTTCTCACAGACTTTCCCTGCAGTACTGAGAGCTGAAAGAAGATCCCCTGACGTAAAAGCAGAATACCCAAGTGTGCCATTTAAATTCCAGGAATCAAAACATTTCAACTCTTTACTGGATGGAGAATGACAATGTTTCAGGTTAACATGAAAAGCTGAATTTATACAAATATTTTGGTATAGTTGCATTTTCCTGCCTGTGGAAAATTAACCTTCTTATCCAATAGAATGTGTTTTGGGTCATGGCAGCGAGCAGATGTCTATAATCTCTCACACGTGGAGAATTTCCATAACATCAGAATTAGCAAGAAGTAAATAGGGAAAAAAACCCTGAATGGAGACAAATGGAAGACTCACGTGGCTGTGTTCCACAAAGTATGTTCTGCAGCTGCATCACTGCTCTGGAACAAAGGGGAATATAATTATTGTTGTTTTACTTTCATTTCCCATTAGCAAAGCAAAAGCAAATAAAAGTGGTTGTTATTTCTGCAGGAGAGAGCTGGCGGAGGTGAGTGTATGAGGTCACATGGGGAAATTATGAGGAGACTTTCTTAAGCCCTAGTAGCTCGTGCATCCAAAGAAAAATCTATCAGTAAAATTCACCATTAACACTGTTCCTGCAGGACTGTCAGGCTTCTCAGATGCCCTGAGGATAAGGCTCAGCCACACCTGCTGGGGTAGGGCAGGACTTGGCTGCTCCTACTATCAGCCAAGGCAAGAGTGAGAATTGCTTTCAGGGACACAGTTACTTTTGTCATGCTGGCCCCTGCTCCAAGTGTGCTTCCTGCTTGCAGGAAAAGCAAGGCCTGCCATGGTCCCTTCCCGTAGCCAAAGGTTTCCAGGTTCACTTGTGGGGCTGAGACGATTTGCTATACAGGCAGATACTCAACCATACACTACTTGCCTCATTGCTTCCTCCTCATTTATGACAGCAAGAAATGAATCTTCTCATTTTTGTCTCCCTTCTTTCCTTGCATTTTGGAGTTAGTTCTTTGGCCAGAGTCTTGCTCCACTTATTTGCTTGCAAAAACATCACTGTAGATAGAGAAAAATAAACAATAATTGAGGAGGAGAGACAAAAACAACAAAGCAACTGAGCTGCAGGATGGATACCACCAATCTGTGTATAGCATAAAGCATCAGTCAGCGGAAATTTGCAGCATCCTTCTACTATAACTTAATCCATCTTTTTTTAGTTCTGCTGGACAGGACAGTAGCTCAGCTGGGAAAGTTTCTGCTTGTAATTCCAGGATATTGTCTCTTAATGGGGAGAGAGCAGTGCAATAGTTTGTGTGGGAAGGGTAAGAGGTTGCTCTTTTAATTCCTGTCCCAGCTGCAGAGGTTGTTGCTTGCTGTGTTCCTCCACATGCCTGGCTGCCATCAACCCTGTGCTCTCCCCAGGTGCCAACCAAAACCGAAGGAGGAAAGTATTTAAACACCTCTTTCTCCTGTTTCTTTTTCTGTTTTCCTGCATTCACACTTAGCAAGCAGACAAAGTGTGACAAGAGGTCATGCAAGGCCTGCTGCTTTGAAATGTTCACAAATCCCTGTTCAGTTCCAACACAAGCACCTGACCTGGCTGGCCAGTGAGAAAGGGGGAAGACGGGAGCAGAGGCACTGCACTACTCCAGCAAGGGCAAGCCCCAGTGATTCCTAATGCACAGGACCACCTGGGAACAGGGCAGGGTGGGACCTGCTCATGCCAAAGGTGTCTAGAAGTCCTATTCAGCCCTTAGTAATCAAGTAATTCCTTATCTTCCAACCAACCAACACCACTGCAACGGGCGTTTCCTCTTCCTCTCATTCCTGCAGCATGTTACTACTCATGGCCAATAACAACATGAAAAACCAACAAAAGACCATGCTTTTTGTCATTAATATGATCTTTAATAAATGGAATAATGCACCATTTTTACAGCAAGCCTTTTCTCTCAGGCCTACAGAATAGCCTTTTAAATGTTCTTATCCAATGTCTCTGTATCAATACAATCTCTTTATTAGGTTTATATATAACAAAGCAATTCTTACAAGTATTCATAGAAAACTCTGTAGTGGCTTTAACAATGTCAGCTTTCATAGTGGCATCCACAGATGATTAAAAACCAAAAATTAGCTTTATATTTTATACTCACACTATTCCATGAAACACAACTTATACAGCAAACCAAGGGTATTGGGCAGCTTATACAAAAGAAATAACTGAAAGCAATTATTTATAAATTCACACATGATATTTCCTCAGTCGGTTGAGAGGAAAACCAAAAATACCCGTTGACAAAAGGGTTCTGATGAGACTCCATATTCTAGGATTTCTCCCCCTCTTCCCCCAGAAAAGCTCGCTCAGAAAGTAATGCTCTCTTTACAGTCTTTCATAAGGAAAATGGCAGTTTCACATATTCTTATTTCAGCTTTTACAAAAGACCGCACCCTAGAAATTCATTCTTGTCATGTTTATTTTCCTCTTATACTGCATTTGGGGGGGGAAATAATCAACAGCAATTGTAAAATGTGATTCCAGCTTATATAAATGCGAATAGGGCACGCTTTCCTCTAGAGACAAAAAGCAGACAAGAAACATATACATACATACCGTTTTAAATACGTTTCAACAGTGTGAAGGAGAGAAGAGTCACCAATCAGGAAATTCTAAAGTGACAAATGAGTCAGCTATAACTTGGACTTGCCTGTTTGTTCTTGTGACTTCTTACAAAGAACAGAAAATGAACTATTTTCTGAATAAACAAGACTGAAGTGTGATACTTCATGATAAGTTCTGAAGCACAAAAAAGAAAGTGAATCAAGTGCTCTAGAAATAAACCTCATATGTTTGCTGTCTTAAAAACAAGTGAATGGGCTACAAAAGTGGATGTTTGGGAGACCTCGGAACTAGGAAGTTATAAAGGCTAATTATTTCTGCTTTAAAATAGTTGCCAGGCTAGATGCTGTGCCCCTGATGGATTCACTCCAGCGATACATCTACAGAAGCTGCAAGGACTGGGAAGAAATCCTTCCTTCCTGTGACAGTCACTGTGCTGTGGAAGCATGGTATATGTATTGAAGTTGACCAACTGAATGACTTGAAAATTCCAACAATTGCTGATGAAAATAGCAACAGGCTTTGAAAAATATCTGATGATTACACTACAAATTAGCATAAATCCAACTAGTTCCTGCTTATTATGCACACGTGTGTATTAAACCACAGTGAATAAACAGAAATGGCCATAACAAGTAATTTGTATTCATAATGCACTCCTAACACAGACCTGCATGGAGCTCAGATCAACATTAAAGGGCCTTGGTGTAAATGAGGATTTATCTTGAACCCTTCCACTCCCACTCCCCCAATGCAGTTCCACTTCTTGACAGCAGCCACAGCTGCCCTGTGCCGACCCAGCCCCGCAGCCTGAAACCCCCATCAGCAGCCCCCAGCAAGGCTCAGGAGCCAGGGCTGCCCTTGCAGTCCCACATCCCACATCAGCTTTCCTAGGGCTAATCCTCCCCAGAAATGTTTAACACCACAGCCAGCAGAACCCACCCCTCCCTTGCCACAGTCAAAGGCAGACTCCTCTCTGATTCCAAGAGCACTGGGCTCAGCCGGGAGCCGATGAGGTGCCCATTCCCTCAGGAACACTGGTGCTGACCATAACGTCCCTCTGGATGTGCAGGAGCATCCACACCTGTTACTGCAGAAATGCAAGTTCTACCTCCAATTTTACCCAGAACAGAAGTAACTTCAAAATGAGAAATCTGGTTTGTTACTCTTTCACATCAAAACTGAGCCTACTTGGGGGGATGGGTAAGATCAAAAAGGGATGTATTTCTATATCTACAGTTTCATATGACAATATAGAAGCCTAAAATGTAATTGGATTTAGTGGACTAAAATACTATGTTTAAATGGCAACCACACACATAACTATAGCTACTACATAAAAAAAGCCTTGTAAAAATTATCACGTGAAGTGTTTTGGGTTATTTTTTGATCTTTGAGAGAGGCATCTTACATTACTCAGCTTCAGATAAAGGTTGTCATGTGCATTTCCAGGTCTCTCTCTCTCATAAATCCATTCCACCCAAACAATCAGTGACAAGCCTGTCATGGGAGATCTTGAACTACCAGACTATGTGTCACAGTCTGATCCCAGCTTTACTGTGATGCACTATGGACAATTTTAAAATGGCATATGAAAAAAAAACCCCACATTATACTTTCTACCAGTGCTACCATCTGATGCTTTAACTCACAGAATTTAATCCTGGAACTTACACACAACATACATATGCATCTAAATACATACAGCGTTTACATAAAAATATATATATCTGGCTTCATTGCAATATGTATAGTTTTTTCACTGAAGAAAGACTTGAGGTTGAAGAAAAATTAGTAAGCACATTTTAAAAAGAAGGTTGATATGGGTACCGTTAAATGGGTACTGGGAGACCAGACAGAAGAGTTCAAATGATCCAAATTTATGCAAAAAACTAATTTGTCCAGTCTATGATCCAACTTTCAAAGACTGATCAATCATACTGCAATTTACTTTGATGCGCTACTACGAATTTTCCTATTAGACATCAGGTCATTTATATGCTACTGTGCTTGGAAATTATTATTTTTATGGCTTAAACCCATAAATTTCTAATGTATAGACTAAATATGTGAATTTTAAAATTTTCCCTAATTAGGCTAGAAATGTCCACAGTAACATTTCAATGGCAGAAGGGCTATGAACTTCTGAGTATTTTTCATTAAAGAAAATTATACTCTGAACATAGACACAGTAATGTTATATTAGTGGATTTTTTAACATTTAAAAAAAGAGTATCATTACAGCAAAATGCACTGAACACTGAACTATGGCATTTACAATGTATACATATATCATTTAAAGTAAGAATTCATTACTATTAAGTTTGGGCCAATAATTTATTCCACACAAATAAAGAACTTCCTTATTCTCCTCTCTGAGGCAGGCAGGATTCTAGATTTCTTTTAGAGAAAGCTGACAGGTGGGAGGATATGAACTTTCTATACATATTTACGAGGTGGGGTTTTTTGTTGCTTGTTTCCTGATACTTGCCAGCATCTCTCTTGCATTGTTTTGTGCCCAGTGCACTGAAAAAAATCAAAATGTGTTGCCTTTGAAAATTAGGAAATTTTCTGTATGAAAACAAGAGACAAACAAGTGGCACTAAGAAAGTAAAACAAGAACAGAAATGTTGTTTCTGAAAATATTCTAATTATGATTAGATATTCTATTCTATCAGATGGTTTTCTTTTGAATTAGGAATCCCTTTACTTTAGCTGTGCAGTTTAAGTGCATCTTGGAGTTTCAAGAAAGGCCTTGGTAATACCAATTGTTTAGCATATGAAGCTATGAAGCATTATAAACACATTCAAGGGAAATGTTGCAGATAGTCTGACTTGTAAATACCAATTTTAGAAGGAAATAGACCTGCCTATGAGGCGTATGTCTGTTCAAATGAGAGTGTTAGAATTCACTCTCTGAAACCCATGTTATGTTGGTATCTCTATTACAGGAAACAGAACAAGAGACAATGCATTAAGCTAAGCAACTCTCCTGGCTTCTACTAGTAAGCCATTTTCTATAACCAGCAAGATTTTGGACTTTGTCTTATATAGACAAACATGAAAAATGTTTGCTCTGTCATTTTACTTGAATTATCCATTATAAATTACTGTAACAAATATTCTACTATTGCCTATTTGACAGTGGCACAATTAATAGGTATTTACATTACCATTCTATTTTCATTTTGTTATATTTATCTTGACCGCAATATACAAGAGAAATTGACATAAAATTATCAACTTTCATCATTATCCTTTTTTCTTTAAAAATGAAAGAAACAAAGCAAAATCATAACTCACAAGGAAATAAATCACATTTGCCTTCTTTGTTTATAGTACATTTATCAACTATCCCTGAATTCAATTTGTAGAATTCTTTCTCTTACATATATTTTGTTTGGTTAAGGATCATTTCCTGTGGCATGAGATAAAATTCAGTATCATTTCACTCACAGAGAAAATATGGTATGGAGACTGGATTATGTGCTGGGAGGAAAGAAAAGGGCATTACTAAATTAAACATTAAAACCAAACTGCTAATCTGATTTCATCTAGCTGTGCAGAATTACAGTATTTTGGTACCTACTTAAGAGTTTGCTTTGACTGACCTTTAAAAAAGAATAGATTTTTCTCTCTTTAATCTATAAGGTATTTCGTGATAAAGTACATTTTTCTATCATGTTACAAATTGTATTTATCCATGGTAGATTGCACAGCCAATCTTGCTACTAATTACAATTCATTCCAAAGGCCCTCCAAGCAAGTAACAGAAATAGACAAAGGAAAAAAATATGTATTGTTTAAGAATGTTGAAGGAAAACTACAGAACAACATTTTCATTTGGTATTAAAATTATTTTGATTGCATTGATCACAAAAACGTTGGATTTCTTACAAAGGTATAGCCTGCAAAGAAAAGCTAAAAGACTGGTGCAAATCTGTCTCAGCAGAAAGCAGCAGCAGTCAGAGAAGCAACTTTTCTCTCCCCAGAGTAGTCTGAGTCAGTAAGAGTCCTAAATACTCTCTTCAGCTCACATTCTGAAATGCTGATGGATGATGCATGCAAGGCAAAGCAGAAGTCCTTGGGAAAGGAGTGAAGAATCCTCAGCACCATGACACGGTGCTCACCACAAAACACCACCACGCACTCCGAGCAGAGACTCAAGGGAGGCGGAACCACAGTGAGCAATACGAACAGAATGCTAGAAATTCTGATTCAGGTCTTGAAACCCAGATGAGCAACAGGCAGGTTTGCAACATCTGGGACGTGAGATTGCAGCAGATAGGAGGCCAGAGAGTGAATTAAAAGCCAAACCAGAAGAAGGTTGTATTTTTGAAAAGGGGAGATATAACTATTATGCATGGGAAAACAGTCATGCCTCAGATGAGAGGTACTATTTGAACTGGTGCTCAAAGAACATAGGGAGCTCAAAATGTGCCTCGTTTGTATTTCTACAACTACACTT
Source organism: Pomatostomus ruficeps (assembly GCA_013400735.1). Lineage (NCBI taxonomy): Eukaryota > Metazoa > Chordata > Aves > Passeriformes > Timaliidae > Pomatostomus > Pomatostomus ruficeps. The sequence goes on along the minus strand of VYZT01035576.1, from coordinate 20,600 downwards.
AATCAAAGTCTGGATTTATAGTGCTATCTCTTGCAGATATCTAGAAGAATTTAAGAAATTTAAAGAATTTAAAATCATAGCAATCAAGCACAAGTAAGGAATTTTGGGGAACAGGAAGAATCAGATGTAAGCAAGTCATGTATTAGGCTAGTTGTATCAACAGATAGAGAAGAACAGGGTTGGCAAAGTTTACCTCAGGGGGAAAAAATGGTAAAACTGCAAGGAAACAAATGAGCTTAAAAAGCAGAGAACATCTGCTTCAGTCAGCTGAAAGGAGACAGGCTGGGGGAGGCAATTGTTTGCTGCCAGTATCCTGCCACAGGAGTCTGGCAGGCTGACTGAATTGATTTTCTTTCTTTGAACATCACCAGTTTTCAGATGAAGTGATAAATCTTTGCTTGTTACCAAAGACTGATGTGTTACATCTTTCTATATCCAAACAGTTTTTACTGAAGTGTTTCCAATTGGTAAGAATGTCTCTCAGGTGGAAGGCTATTTCTTAAGTGGAAGGAGGTCCTAACTAATAAGAAAATTAATTTTCTTTCAGTAGACAGTAAAACCAATCATTCCAAAAAAAGGAAAGGCTTATTTGAGATAGTGAAAAAACAATTTATCTCAATACATATTACATTCACATTCACTGACAGCTAAGATCAATGTGCATACAAACTGAAAGAAGGGACTAAGCAGAGGGGGAAAAAAAATCCCCAACCCTCCCCCAGAACCACCCATGAATTTTAAAAGCATGCAATAAATTTTAACAAGATGAATGAGTGCCTCTAAGAACTCTGAAGGGAGGATGAGTTTCAACTCAACTTGGCAACAACAATCAATTAGGATGCACCTACCTGCATAAGTAATCAGGCTGATTTTTACCCCATACTGTCTGTAAGAGGTAAATGAGAAAAGACTTGTGACTCATCACAAAACTGTTTTGTGCCAAGTAAGATTCACGATTTTGTTCTCTGTGTAAACAATATACGTTCACAACCTATCTTCACTCAAGCTTCTTAGTATGACAATTATTAATATTTCGGAACAAAAATTTTTTTCAATGTACATCATTAGTGATCTAAATAAGGTTTTACCTAAATACAGGGGGTGAAACTGCACACAAAATAAAATGGAAACAAAGGCTGATATTGTTTCCTTACATTTGTTCAACATTTTGTTACTCAACTTCACAGGCTGGCATCTACTACTATAAAGGAAACACATTTTGATTTGGAAGGATCAAAAAAATGTGTGGAGCTCAGATTTTTTTTTTGTTCCTTTTTTAAAGCCCTTTCAAGTTGGGGAAAATTCATGCATTGTCACCTCTGAGCACAATGTGATACTGGCAGCTGCTTCAAGCTGGCTACGATGTGCAAAGTTCACTGTCATGACCGGCTGACTGCTCAACTGTCAAGGAAAAATTAACAAATACAAAAATGGGAACATGTGGCAGTTTTAGAAACACACTTTTCAATAAAGCCTACTGTGAACTATAGACTATTGCACATTTCAACATGACACAAGGAAAATAAGGGGTTCAAAAGAGAATACACTTTGTAACATAGAAATATACAGACTAGCTTGTGCACAGAAATCAAAACGTGGTTACAAGACACCACTGCAGTCAAACCTATCTTATAGTCTGCTTATGATCTTAGTGACCTTAAGAAACGGGTCCAAACTGATTATCAGCAATACTTTTTTCTGTTACTTTTTTTTAAAAAAATATTTTGAGACCACATCTTTGATACACATATATATATTCCGTGGTCAAAACAGACAGACTTAACTTTAGCGATACTAAATAAAAGTGCAAAAATGTTCAAAAAATAAAACAAAATAAAAAAATATGGAAGCATAAGCCAAAAATTTTCTGCATAGCTGAAATCTATTTAAAGCGAGTCCTTGGTAGGGGTTGCTGACAGGAGGAGAAAGCAGTTTTTTAAAATGTCTTCTGCATGTTTGTTTCAAATAATGCAAAAAAAAAGGTCATTTGTTGGCTGTTGAAGTTTTCACAGGCAGTTCACCCCTGCGTCCTTAGAGACCATTGTGGTGGCAGTGCCCCCCTCGGCAAGGTACACAGCAGTGCTGGATTTGGGGGGCACTGCCTGCTCACTGCCGTTGTTGTTGACCTCACAGTGCAGCGGCTCCGTGGAGATGACCCATGTTGACGGACGCCACCGCTTCAGAGAGTATGGAGTTTTCACACGTTTCTTGATCTTCTCTCCTGAGCCTGATTTGCCATCCTGTGAGGAGTCACCTGCTGAAGGAAAAAAACCCAAACCAAAACAAAAAATGAGAAAAGAAAATAGTATTACGAGGAAGGTAAGATTAGACTGGAGTCCAGGGTTGTTACTTATGTGAAACAGAACAAAAGAACAAAATCTTTAAACACAGAAGCAACTGTGTGGCAGAGGCATGACAGGTGTATCAACTACAAAAGCTGCCACTAAAACAAAGGGTCAGATTCTATTCTCTGTCAGAAATTACTTCAGTGAAATAATTTGTGTTACCTGGAATGCACATTGGAATCAAACAGGAGAATCAACATTTGACATTTGAGGGGCTTTTGCAATCATAGTACCTTATATTACCTGTAATGGGAAGTACAAAAAAAGTTGCTACTACAGGACAGCAAAGGCTAAAATTTAAATAGCGCAATTAATGTTAGGTGCCCTAATTCAACTCCACCTGGCAAAGCATTACACCTGAAGACAAAATGGTTCATTCTCTATTCAGATCTTAAGTCAGGCTTTGGAATGATGGGTTACAAAACTGGCAAAACCAACTTTAATTGTGATAAAACTTCAGCAGTCGAAATCTGATTGTTAAAAAAACTTTACACAACACCTTCTTTTAATTTAACCTTCCATTAAGGAAGGTCACAGTGATAATATTTTTTTTTATCTCGGTAAGATTTCAACTCACATCAACATGTTAAGACAAAAGGTTTCCTACTTATAAGGAAGGCTTAAACATTCCATTGCTGAATATTAAACTACATTACTTGAAAGATATGTTCTGGTTTGATTTTAAACTTTTTATTTCCAAAGATGCCTGGCACCCCAGTTTATTCCACTAATAACAGAGCATCTTTCCAAACACGGTCAAGAGATTTGCAAGCACCTTTCAAGACTACAGTGACTTCTGGAAACATATTTTCTTTAAAATGCATACCCAGGAGGTCTTTCCAGTAGCTCAAACACAGAGGATGTACCTAATTTAACAACAACTATATGGTTACATTCTTACTGTAAGAAGGAGATCCCCATTGTAACCTCTTAGACCTCTGCCATAAAACTCTCAAGGAAGTTATTCTGAAATACACTATTAAAATCAATTCCTTCTCTAATTACTTGGATTAATTTTTATGTACATGGTAAACTGACAAAGAATTTCTCTAATTGTTGGTGCTAGGACAGCAAACCTCAAAATGCCTGACCCTCCATTTAGGCTGGACTAATACAGTAAAATCAGTTGCTTAAAAATCATGACGCACGTAAGTAGTTATTATAATAAATTATTTTAATCAATGCATCTTAGAGACAGCTAAGAGAATGAAGAAAAGTAAGGAAAAGAAGATATAATGTGCCTCTGCAGAAAAAAATAGGACACTTTTTCAATATGTTTTGCAACTACCAGAGGTAGGAGCATTGCAAGGAATAAAGGAAGTTAACCTAGAGTCAGAGTAGATGGGTTAGAAAGAGACAGATTTATTCTGTGTATGTGGAAGGATGATAGTGATCTAATATACTGGAAATGATAGAGACAGGACTTTATCAAAAAGACTGAAATCGTGCTGAGAGAAATTAAATTTATATGCAATTTAATAAGTATGCTTTGGGGAGAGACAGGAGAGACGGAAATAATTTCTATTCAAGTAGATATATGCAGTTATTAGGTAGAAAAGTGTCAGGGAAACTGTTCAGTCCTGCAGGCACTTACACGGCATACTACTGCTATCCAAACGACTTGTGGCTGACAGATCCAGCGAATTAGGCCTCTGTGCTCTTCTAGTCTGCGTCTGCCCAGGATTCCTCACTATGTTCTGGATACTGGCTGCAGCTGTGTCTGGACACGGGTTACTGTTGTTGTTGTTGGCGTTTGTTCGGCTGTTATCCAGTGGTCGCTCCCTCCTGTCCACCAGGCAGTCCAGAACACCTTCATCGTGGCCAACCTGCTGCTCCCGCCTCAACAAGGGTTCATGCTCGTCAGGACTGGAATTGATATTGAGCCGACTGTCCTCCCCACTGAACTGGTTCTGAAGCATCTCCTGGGCCCTCTGTGCTACGGAACTGCTGGTCTGGCCCGAGGGCACCGTGCCATTGGCATACTGGGTTGTGCCAGCATGAGAGTTTATGCCATGGCTCCTCCCAGCCACTCCATTCATGGTGACTGTCACTACATGAGGTTCTGCAGCATTGATAGTGTTCATCTTGGCAACTCCTGTTTCCACTTGCTTCAAGTTTGATTTGTGCTTGCCACCAAATTTTAACCGTGGCTCCTTTGTTGAATTTTTGGTGTTTAGAGGGAGGCTAGTAGGCCTCTTAGGAAGGTTTTGTTGCTTGGGTAGAGGATAGACCTGAGCAGATGGGACATCTGGAATCAAACATGCTTGACCATTGCTAGCTTGTGTGAAGTCCTGTTGTCCTGTCACCTCTACTGCAAGTTTTATCAGTGGATAAAGCAAGCTGGAACTAGTGCTGCTGAGTGGATCTGGCCCGCTAAACTGCTTAAGTGAATGTTCCATCAAATTCTCATCAGAGCTTTCTTTCAGGTTCTTATCCACTTCTTTTGGATCCAATTTATTTGTCTCCAAGTCCTCCTCTGTTAGCTGCAGACAAACAGGGGTGGGCCCACCTGGCTGCATGACATTTGTAGTATGTAAGTTTGTTTCATCGGAATAAGGCATTTCGGATATGGTGGTCATGCCAGTGCTAGGAGTGAGGCCAGTTGTATTGGTGGTGGACAAGCTGGTGACACTTGTCTCAGGACTAGGGATGCGAGCTTGTGCTTGTTGCCGCTCGTAGTTAATGGAATTTCTATTCTTTTCCCCTGAAGTCAATGGTGTAGTGGACATCGAATGTTCAGAAGAAATGTTCTTCACTATGCTGTCAGTGTGGTGGATTGAATCTTCAATGTAGGAAGAGGAAGAATAATCTGGATATGGTCTTATCTTTGATACACGTCTATGATGCGACAGATTCCTTTAAGAAAAAATAAGTGATATTATGAACATATATGTAAAAATCATCTCATATGATAAAGCCTCTCATTTAAGAGAGCTGAGCATCTTTCTGTTTCTTTTCATGCATAAACTAAGGATAGATACAGTACAAACTGAGATATTTCAGTAATTTCCTTGAAAAGTGCTGGGGACAAGAAAATTGGTTGTACAGGGCAAAATTTCATCATGGATGTTATTTCCTAAAAGGACAGTAATTTTCTTCTATTTGTCCAATATGTTGTTTGTCCAGTTGACAAAGTACTAAGGTACTGTTCTAGATGCAGATAAGCGATTTTGAAGAAGGTCAACAAAAACCCAACAGACAAGATCAAGAAAGTGATGCTGGGAAAATGTCACAAGATCCTAAGCCATGAAAATGTTGCTATTTTGACAATTTAGGTATTCTATGATTTGAATGTAGTTTTCTTTCATTACAATAAACACTGTCATATACAGTAACATTACTCTCCCCTCAAATCTGGATTTCTAGAGTAAGCACTAAAATCCGTTCTGCAAATTCTCCCTCCCTGTGGATCATATATAAGCAGTGAACGTGCAGCACTTCTCTTGCTGGGGTCAGAATAACAATGACTTAAACAATGGCCTTACAGTTCTGAAAAACTACAGGTTTGAGATGTGGTAATTTCCTGGACTCATACTGACTGCAAATTCATGGTTTTTAGCAGACCACTTTAAACAGAAGTTTTATGCATCATTTAGCAAGTGTACTTAAAGACAATTCACTTTGTCACTTCATATCATGGCAAGCCCGCTGAGACAGTTTGCCTAAGCTCAGTTTTAAAGGCCCCTCTGTGAGAAACACAGTTGTTTACATAAAAGGTGCCTGAATTCTGCAGACACACAGGAGATCTTAAGAACACAGGCAATTGGGATTGTCACACAATACCCATATGCAGACTAGGTCATGTAACACACACCACTTCATGGGTGCAGCGAACTGTAGCTTCTGTCCTGGAGTGAGCTGAGTGTGGCACTGGGCACTTCCTGCTGACTAAACCCAAATGTGTTCTCTTCTTACCTCTCATTTTGCATGGCAGTTGACATAGGGTTGACTGTTGGACTAACTGATTTATTTCTCTCCCAAATCATCATGAGTTCTGCCATTCTCTCCTCGGCACACTGTGCTGTTAGTCGAGCTTCTGCATCTTGATCCCAACAGTCTTCAATTGTTTCTTTAAGTGACCTCACAGCCTGCCAGGAAACAAAACCCCTTTATCTTAAGTTCATTTACCTTTATATTGTGCTTCTAATTTACTGTTTCATGGCAGCATTCTGCATGCATGAAAACAGTCACAAGCTGGTGAAAGAGAGAAACAGAAGATATGCAATTTCATTCAAAGCTAATTTAATGTAATAATAGCAATATGCAAGTCTAATGTTATCACACCTCACAAACACACAGGCACTGGGAAGACACTCACTCAGGAAAAGCTACATTCACCAAAGTCCATACAACCTTCAGCCAGTCCCTCTGATGGATGCATGCTCAGCTCACTCTCCTTGCCTTACAAGAGCTGTGTACTAAGGATTGCTGATATTCTGGAAATGCTGTCATGGTCATCCTCACAGTTCTGCTAATGGTCACTGCCTTGCTCCCCCGCACTGTATGTAGGTAACAGCTGTGTTCACTTCATCATCATTGTCTTCCTCTGTTTACCACAGTGACATCCAAATGTCTCATAAGTATTAATGAATTTGTCTGTGCCATGGGAAGAGATTTTTGTTGCACTTGTTTTACAGGTGGAGAAACAGAAGCACACATGTGCTCCTGGCATCACACTGTGGGCTGAACTGTACAGTCAGGATTAGAGCTCAAGACCTCCAAAACCTGCTGCCATATGTTCAGGGAACTGAAGAGGAAACAACTGTAATTACAAGCACCGAACACTTCTGTTTCCACTTCATCTGGAGTACAAAAGCCAAGCAGATATTTAAGGGCCCCTGCTGCCAGTCTATGGCCCATGGAGAGGGTCTGGTTTGCCAGCACAGCTCACATCTACAGCCCAGCTTTAACCTCTCCAGCACTGAGGACTGTGCATAATCCCAGCTGGGCACTCAGGCATTCAGTGGGTCCTGCTGACTGTCTCTGTGCCAGAGCTGCCTTGTGCCCTTCTGGCAGTGGGAGCCAGGACTAGCTCTGAGTATGAGCCAAGAGCTCCTCACCCACAGAGCGGGCTCCTTGGCATCACTTGCATCTGGCAATCGCTGTTGCTCGGCAATGCAGCTCTGGCTGCACAGGTGGGGACGAGTTCCCCCACAAGCAAACTTTTCACCTCCCTTCCCACAGCGGATCACAGAGGGGATAAGCCAATACCCTCCCCTTAGCTAAGGGACGCAAGTTTAAAAGCACCCTCAGGGACAAGGACAAGATAGGGTACTGGATCCATTTTCTCTCCCACAATAAAATGCCCTCATTCACCTTTTAGGACTTGATTTTGTCGCAATTTAGACTAAGTATCTAAGTGGACACCCTAATGTCCTGCCTTGCCTCTTTGCAAGACTCTCTCCTACATGTTTAATTCAATACTGTCTGTCCTCTAGAAGACCCTTTCCTTTTGATGTTTTAAGGATCATGAAACGAACATGACTGTAGACAGGTATCAAAACTGAAGTTCTTGAGCATCACATTTACCACAATTATGTGTTTTCTATTAATTTCAGGTTGAAAGATAACTATGCTAAAATACACTCTTTACAAGTACTAGCACCCATCAAAAAGATAGAAGGGACCAGAAATCACCATTATTCTATTATTCTGTTAATATCCTTCAGTGCTGACCTCTGAAGTCAAGCATGGACCCTGCTTTGGCAAGTGAGACAAGAATGCTGTAACATCTCAACACAGTTTATAGTCCTTGAATTATTTTATGTACATCCTCTGCTCAGGTTGTTGCTTTATACTGTGAAAAAAACACTGCTAATCAAGGTCTGTAACGTAACATAGGTGGTTCCAGAAGCAGACTGAGACTGCATAGGTTATCACAAATCCAGGATTCCACATCTTTTGAGTGCCCTAACTATGAGATCTAAAAAATTAAACATTATTTGTATTTCTCAAGTGAAAAGGACAAATGCATTTCTTCCATAGATGAATTTGCATGAAGGTGTTATAACCCAATATGTCAGCAGAGCTTTAAATAATGGAAAAAAGTCTTTTATCCCATGCATTAGATCCAGGAGGTGAGGATGTGGGTCCAAAGAGAGGTTATCTGGAGCTTAGTTTCTACACTATCTGCCCTACAGTGCTCATTCAGATGTTACCCTAGATTGGTATAGCGTGGAGGAAGTTGTTTGACACCTGTGATTATTATTCTTCTTTTCTCTTAAAGCAATGGTGTAAATCAATCCTTAGAGCTGGAGTTATCATCACCATTTTGATTATTCAGAAAAAAATTAGTAACAACACAAAGAATGTGTTAGGCAGTTTAAATATGGGGATCATCTAATAATGCTGGAGTCTATCAACTTGTTAGAACATAATTACCATTTTAAATGGTAGTCTGCAAACCAACACAAACCTTGAACTGTTTTAGTATTAACCATCTTCAGAAACAGCTGTCAAGCTCGGGTCTTCCTACATTGCATTTGTCAACATGGCTCTGGTTAAAACAGTTGTTTGATTTCCTATATACTTTGGGCACTGATTCCTTTTTTTCCCCTCTTCCCCCCTTTGCCCCCAAGACTGGCTGGCCAAAAGTGTGTAATAAAAGAACCTCTCTTCGAAGCTCTCAGCTTGGTTACAACATGTTTTAATGCAGTGTACCACTGCAGGCTATGCTCCTCTCTGAAAGCAGGCTCCTACATATTTGCAAGTGTGGCCGTAGGCTCCTCCTTGTCTGCACAGTAGCTACTAACTTATCAACCAGCAAAGTCTCTGAAGATTGCAGGGTAGAGTTCAATGAGGGAATAACTGGAAGTATCTTTTAAAATAAGGGTCAAATATGCCATTTTCACATGTGCAATTAAGCTATATTACCTTGTATCAGGTGGAACCCACTAACTGCATTTCACTTTGCTTGTAATGAAAGACAAACAGCCCCCTCTAAGCCAAGGGGATTCACATTACCTGACCTTTGCTGCAGATGAAAGCAAGCACAGACTCTCACCAGAGCTCAGCTGACTTGCTCTAACTTGTTGGCCTGCAGCAGCAAGGCTCTAAGCCATAGCTACACTAATTCAAAACAACAAACAATATTATGAAGTTTATAGTCTTGCAAATAAAAATTGCAGATCAAATGAAGCCATATAAAATTTTTAATGTAGTTATAATGAAATGATTGCTAGAAGCTTTAGCCTCTGCAAATCCTGAGCACTATAAAAGTTCAAAAAAGTTCATTACAATGTTTACCAATTTTCGTTTTGGAAGAGTATATTGACATTTTTGCCAGCTATTTTAGTTGGTATTTTAGTTCGGTTTTATTAGTTTGTAAGATGTCAAAAGGCAAAAAATGGCTTCTTGTTTCTCATTCAGCACACAGAGAACACATGGGCACTTCATGCACAGTACTAGAGACAGTGTCTAAAAATTAATGTAACAGGTTCTCTTCAGTATATCACACTGCAGCATGCAACAACAACAACAATAATAGTATTTTTTTCCTTAAAAGAAATCTAATTTTCACATCAATAACTTTTAAAACTGAATTCAATATTTAAGAAGTCCAGGCAGAAACAGCTCCCAATCCTTAAATACTAACAAAGAGGAAAAGACCCCCAAAACCTAAAAAATTGCTTTTAAGAAATAAGTACACCGTAAAGCTCGTTAAATCACATTTTCTTTGAAAATATTCTCTCTCACCAGGCTGTTCTCCTTCCATGCTTCTGGAAATTTTGGTCTTTGCTTCTCTCTAGACACCAAGACTTGCATATCTTCAAAAGTGGGATGGTTTCCGACTTCAGTCTGGAAAGCCATCTGGTACTCTGGCACAGATTCCCCTGTTGGCAAAAGAAAGAAAGGAAAAAAAAATCAATCACAGATTAAAAGGCAGAGCAAAGGCTTTCAGTTGATGACAGGCATTATCAAAGATGCTGTCTATTGAGATGTTCCCCACTTTCCCCAAAGTCTAACTTCCAAAAAAAAGCTGAATTAACTGCAAATGACTTAAGTGCTGTTCAGCAACCTTTCAAAGGATAGCATCCTCAGACTTTGCTGGTTCAGTGGCACTTTTGGAATGTCTTGAAGCCTGAGGATGACACCTACTTTCTGTGAAAAGCCACTGAGTGGTTATATTCATGTACTTCATTTAGGAGGAAGCCCAGCAAGATTACAAGCCTCTGTACATGAAGTACAGCTGTTTGACTGTACAGAACGCTGCATTTTAGATTCATTCTATATGTTGTAGCTTGGGAAGAAGATGGTGGATGTGGCACAATCTAACGTGTAAATTTTAAGTCTATTTCCTTTTGGTTTATGTTACAAGTATGGAGGATTTCCCTGAATTTTCAAAGTCACTCTCATAAATAAAAGTACAACTGACTAAAGGCTACATTAAATCATTGATTTTTTTCATGAGGGAAGGTCTGAAAGACACTTCAGGCACTTCTACCAGTTCTAAGAACTGGAAACACTGCCTTTGTCATCAGCCTCTCAATGTTTTTAAACTCTGGAGAATAATAGTAACAATAATAATGCTCAAATGGCACTGAGCATGAGGTCTGCAAACTGCCTGAACAGGTAATACCAAGCCTTTCAGCAGGAACCACGCCTCGCCCTCAGAAGCTCCGTCCTGACAAGCACCACCTCGAACACTAGATGGCACCGGACTTAATGGCAGAAGCAATTGAGAAAACTGCTTCCCTTCTCCACTTTCAAAAGCTCGGGCTCGGGAGTCGCTTTGGTTGCTGGTGCCACTTCCTACTATTATGGTTTCCTCCATTTCTTTCAGTTACCTGGGAAGAGGTCCGTACATCTCATGAATATCTCCCAGTAGATAAGGCCCAGCGCATACATATCTACTTGTTTCAAAGCAGATTCACAGTCCCTCAAGTTCACTGCTCCTTCAAGCACTTCTGGGGCCATATAGCGGATTGTACCGACCTGGGAAAACATAAAATCAAAGTGCATCACAAAGTGATTTCCAAATTCAATTTATTTTTTTAATACCCTATTCAGCTTGGTATTTTCTACAGTTAAGGAAAACACAGCTTGTTCCTTATCAATGTCCTCAGCCTCTACACTCTTACCAGTCTGGTCATAACAAAACCCTTCCCCTACTCCGTCACTTTTTTGTATGTACCAAAACAAAATTGTTTTGTCCCTTACTTAATGATCTTACATGAAATATGATATAGTAGAAATGTTTCTTTGTCCTGAAATTACTCTGTTAAACACCAAGGTATGTATCATAATGGAAGAGGATCCTGCTGAACAGGAACTTAGTCTCTCTATCCCTGGACAGTCAGCAAGGCTCCACCCCACATATTCCATAGTCAAAGGTTATTAACAGTCTTGGAAGATACCTATTCATTTTCACTAGGACATGGGTTAGATTAGAGCACTTACTCATCAATACTTGTAGGACAGTATTTTGCCAAAGGACTATTCCATATCCCTGCATTTTAACCAGCAGTTTCCCTGTTCCTTTGTTCAGTATGGGAAGATCTAGAAGGAGCTCTTCTGCACTGGGTATTTTCAATTTAGCACTTGCTTTCTAAAGGAGGGTGATTAGCACTGTAAAATGTTCTTTGAATGAAATATGAAGTTTTTTCTGTAAAAGCACAGACAACAACTTCACTGAACCGTTAGGGACTGTCTCTTTATTTAAAACAGTCTCACTGTATTTCAGTAGCCTGTATTAGATGTCAAGGAGAAGATGCAGGATGAGGTATGTCACATTTCAGAACAATTAACACCAAAACCACCAAAGAATGTCTGGTCTTCAGTTAGCACTTGCTGTACAAGACTGAAGATACCTGTACCACATTATCACAGAGAACATAGCAACCAAGCTTACCTTGTGTCTTCTCATATCTCACACAGAAACTTCACTCTGCCAATCTATCACCTTTCAAAATGGCAGGTTTGAGTTATTTTGAGAGTAAAACCAGTTTCTTCCTATGGAGGCTTCAGCCACTTCTCACCCACACTGCCGCCATTCCCCATTACAGCAATTGTACCACCTGCACATTCATACAATCATTTGTACTTACCTCACTAATGGCTGCATTGTCTTCCTCACCTGGTCGTACCAGCCTGTTTCCAGTCAACTTCATGGAGAGTCCAAAATCACTGATGACACA
>VYZT01035561.1:10260-29399 GCA_013400735.1 Pomatostomus ruficeps | reverse complement strand
GAAGGTTAGTTTTGACAAAAAAAGTTAAGAATCATAGCTTTTTTAGTCTTGATGGCTCAAAATGAATATTTTTAGCCTTTTTTAAAATTACATCTCTTCAGTAAAATACTTATTTCTTTCATATCACTGCTGGAGGGAATTCGGATGTGTCTACTGGCATTTCTATCATGGAACAAATAATGGATGATTTTTAATTTTGTTTTTCTTTTTTCACTGCAACTGTCATGGATTGCTGCTTTATAGAGAGAAAGAGAATGGAGGGGGCCAGGCACCAGCAGGTATCCTATGAGATGCTCTAATTTGTGTCATTCCTTTCACAAGGTGGTGAAAGACATTTCCAGACTTTCACACCCTGAGGCAGGGCCAGATTACTTGAATTTTCATCCAAGTTCTCTAAAACACCAGCTGCTAAGGTCTGCAAATAAACAAAAAAATAATTGTGTGGTGCACGCTTCAGCTTTTTGGTGACAGTCAAGACCTTTTGAGGAGAGAGAAGTAAAACTTTTCACAATATGATCTGATCATGAAATGAAAAATGCAATTAGATCTATCACTAGCCAGTAGAATTTCTAACCAATTTCACTATTAAGCATGGTAAAATATGTAACAAAAGGACAGATTCTTAGTGATGTTTAAGCAGTATTTCCTCAGCTCCTAACAGTAGACTTTCAAAGTTTTCTAAAGGAAACTCTCATGATTCAATTTTTTTTGACATTTTGAAAGCATGTTAAAATCCCTTCAGCAAGTCCTGTGAATAAAAATATAAAATTATTCGGTTTTTTGAAGAAAAAGATATGAAACGAGAAGTCTTCAAATACATTTCGTTTCTGCAGAGAAATAATTCAAAAGCTCTATATGCATATGAAATTATTTTGCTCATCACCTTCCCAAAGAAGACAGATTTTAATTAATCCTTTCTCTGAGAAAGATATTAAATCCTCATCTAATCCCCAGGCAGCAGTTCATATAAAGTCTGGAATCTTTTTGCATGTTCATAACCACAGAAAACATTATTTTCTCCTGAAGCAAATTGTGCTACAAACGCTTTGAATGCTTCGAGTGTAGAGACATTTTCCTTTTCCTTCATTTAATCTCTCGCTGGCTTGATTCATGTGGATGCATAACAATAATTTTTTTCCCTTCCAATTTTCTTTCTGTTCCAAAGATAAAACCTAAGACACTCTTCAACAATTTTGGTCTTTTCAAAAGTTCTGAAAACTTAGCTCTGAGCAGCAGGCACAACAAATGTCTCCCACACTGATTTCTGGTTTGTTTCTAATGACTTCAGCAAATTAGGTATTGTATTTGCTACTTCATATATTCCACCCACACCACTGCTAACACACTCGAAACTTCTCGCACTCCTGCTTCCTAAATGATCCTCATTATTTCATCCTGTGTTGCTTTATTACAAGAACAATATTGCCTGTTTCAGAGGTATGTTTGGACAAGGGCTGGAAGTATCCCAGCTAGCTACAGGAGCTGTTGTTTTAGCTGTACAGACGGTAAATCATCTCTGCTCGCACAGATACGCGTATCATCGCCTGCATGAAAGAAACCCCAGCTTACCTCCCAAACGTAGTCAGCCAGCCAGAGCAGCTGCTCACATGCTTGGGCACAACCTGGCAGCAGAAAAGAGCTGAGCTCACTTATTTGCATGAAGATCTGGGGCTGCTGGTGCACACCTTACTGCACATGGAGAAGCTGTTGTAGGATTCTCTGTGTCTGCTGGACGGTCATTCGGGACAAACTGAGATCTCTATGTTGAGGTTTTAGAACATGAGGTTTATTGCCGAAGGCGTGGGGACAGAAAGGCTTACCTGGAGCTGCATGGCACAGCTCCAAGCAGGCCAGAGAAGTGAGGGAGAAGAGAAGGATAGAATGAAGAGAGCAGAGCAGAATGCCAGAATGAGCGTTTACAATAAATCATCTTCTGTGTTGAATATTCTGATTTCCATTGACCAATCTAGAATAAGCTCCAAATCTTACAACATTTGTCTACAGCCTATAAGAATCATTGCATTAGCCTATGGCGTTACACTTTAAACTCCAAAAGTTGCTCTTTGGACCCTCTGATGCGTTTGCAGGGTCTTCTCTGACCCTTCGACCTGCTTGCAAGCTGAAGGCATTGTTCAATCGAGTGGGGATTACCTCCAGCCGGCCATGCTATTGTTTTCTGGTTGTTCGGTAACTGAGGTTGGGTAAGTCAAAGCTTGTCTTCATTTCAATCTCACCTACAGTTTTTGCTAGGTAATCATATTTATACGTTTTCCCTATTCCAGCTTCCCCAACAGCTGTCCTCAGGTGACTTGTGAGGGCTGCCCGTGTGCAATGCCACCACAAGGGGAATCACACCCCTTCTGGAAACAGCACGCTAGGTCACACTTCCCTGAGCATTTGTATCATAACACTCACATTTACAATGGTGAGCAAAGAATCCTTAGCACGAGATATCCTCCACGTCATTGTCACCTTATTGAAGTGAGGGTGATCGAAGAGACACAACAGTCATTAAAATGTGGGGACATAAAAATACCGGACTGAGTTTATTTGCCTAGTTAGAATCTGCTGCCTAGTTAGGAATTGTTCACTGGGGATGTGAATACTTCCATCAACTGTATCCACAACCTTAAACTGGTTGCTAAATTTTTGTATTTTTCTTTAGACAGTCTTGTTTCCCTGAGCTGTGTTTTCTGCTCTCAAGTCAGCATGAGGCAGCCCTGTTTCTCTTCTTCATTGGATTGGTACCGTAATTGAATGGTTTTATTTGTGCAGAAATGGAAATGATAGCAGTTCATTTCCACATTTTTAATGAAAATATATTTCATAATGTGATCAGGAACATCAATGTACTGCTAAAGAATTCCAGATAATATCCAAAGAAGTATGCCTGAAAAATATATTAGCAAAAGGCTGTTGTATTTTGGAAATGAAGGTTTGTATCAAACCAGACTAATTTACATCTATATTATAATTTAAAAAGAGCTGTCTTGCAGAAGACTACTTTTTTATATACAAAATATATTTTATAGAAATTTTATATATATGTTTTGCTCCTGATGGATTTTTTTTATTATTTTCCCAACACTAAAAAAAAAAAAATAATAATAAAAAAATTATTTTACTGCATTTGGTTTTCTGGCCAGCATAAGTTATTAGACACCCTGCTCGTGCCAATGTGCAGTGACAGATAAGTGTGAACAAAGCCTTTGAGATTTGAGCCACGTGAGCTCTCCGTGAAGCAGAGACGGTTTCTTCAGTGGGTTTCTTCACTTCTCTCTGGCTGCTCTTCCTTTTCACTGCTCTACAGTTCAGTGAATTCAAAGTAAGTGCTGGTACAGAGCTGCTGGGCTTTGAATAACTCATCCCTTTTGCTGCCTGAAAATATGCATAATCCTGCTTCATGGAGATGACCTGGGAGGCAACTGCACGTTATGGCCAATGTTACCTTCCTCACCCCCCCACGCCCCCACAATACTAGCTCTGACCTGGGACATGTCATCTCACAGGTTTATTTTCTGTCTGTACGCTGGTTTCGTGGGAGAGAGCAGGGGGTAAAAAAAATCTTTTTCTGGAGACGGTAAAAAGCTGAGCTTCAGTACTTGAGGATGTTACATTGTCCAAACTGCTCCTCAGGTGCAGTAATGATATCAGTACAGTACATTTATTTTACTCTACCTTACACTTTTTTAAAGGGAAATTGGGTGTAACTTGTTCCCCTTCCATGCACTGACCTTTTTTATTTCTCTGTGTGTGGGTGTGTATCCATGTGAAGGCAGTGAGAAAGAAGCCTGGTACTGCAGAGCACTTTTAGTCTGCCCTGCGTAATTTCTTCAGACTTTTTATAAGTGGAATTAAACCAAAGAGCAGTTAGAATTCAACTGGCTGCTTCTATATTTAATAAATAATAACTCTGCCATGAAATTGCAATTGGTAATAAAAAGTCCAGCAATCCATCTAATGGCTTCCTACCTCTGTTGTAAATCTGTAATTCCACTCTGCTGCTCATTGCCACAAGACAGAATGTATTCATTACTTCAGGTACAACTTCTTCCATAGAAAGGAGAGCAGGGATGCAGGCATTTAAAATTTCCCCTTCCCACAATTGTTTTTATTCTCCTACCTCTCTATGAGCACGTTTTTTGACCTACATTGTGGTTTGTGCTGGTCTTTTCCCAAGCTTTTAGCGTTGATGGATTAGACTAATTCCCTTTGTTGCCCTCTTCTCTCTCTGTAGCATCTGTAGTACTATTTGATCAGAGTTTAAAGCTGGCAATGTAGTCTGAAAACATGTTCTTATGTATTAGTTACCATCTTCTAGCTGTGTTTTGAACTTTAATTTTAAACTTCACCTATAATTGCAGTTTTTTAAAACCTTCTGCCCAACAGAAATTCATATCAAAATTTCAGTCTGCTGTGAAATGAGCAGCTCATTTACTGTGTGGACTTACCTACCCCTTGTTTGCAAAGGAGGCTTGGCACAGTTTTAGCTCACTGCTGATTTCACTGGTTTCAATTTGGCACTCAAGGACCAACGGTGTGGTCACTTTAAACAGAGAATCAGGTCCCTGTATATGGAGGGTCTGTCAAAAATTATAGTCAAACACCCAACTGGATGCTGCAAGTGCTCTGTGTGCCCAGAGCTGGGGATAACTACACAGGCAGGGGCATCCAGGTGAATGAGGAATGACATCCAGGTGGGTCTGAGTTTCTGGCACATGTTCACTTTGCAAAGCTCCTCCTTATGGTAGAGGAGCTCTCTTGGCCAGGGTCAGAATGGGAATACGCAGAAGGGCAAGGTGCTTACTGACTTCGCTGAACTCCAAGCCTGAGTCTCAGCCATTGGATCATAGCCTGCAGAAGAAGAGAGAGGTTTGTCAGATCCAGGCATCCTCTGAAATCTAACAGGGGAGCAATTCCTGTATCAATGCAGGCTTGAATGGGAATAATGGAAATGACCTCTCGTGTGCGCTCACCAGAGTAGCAGACAGAAAAGTAAGGAGTGGGAGGAGAGGAGTGTTTCTCTCCCAAAGCAGATACGATGTGATTTTCCATACTCTGCAGATTAAGATGAAATAAGAATTGCTATAGAAGAAACTAGAATAGACCGTTTTAAGTTGGAAGGAATCTACAATGATCATCTAGTCCAACAGCCTGTTAAATTGGTTTTGGTTCAAGTAAATATGGGGAAAGGAAAGAAAAATTATTCTAAGCAAAAAGTGAAAACAGAATTGAAAAGAATTCCTATTTATTTATGTTAAATGCATTATGTGTCAGTAGCGGCTAAGAAATTGGCTTTAGAAAATCCTGAACCCAATTTTCCTCCAATGGCCTTCCTGTACTGTGGCAAACAGAGCTCTGGACTGCTGGGGCTCTGGCTTGTGGCTCAGGAGGTTGTCCAACAAGCTGCTGATGCCAGCTGTAGACAGAACGGGAGCTGGTACCTGTGTCTGCACAGCCTCCTGGCCTCCCTCTCGAGGTACATTGGTGCTCATTGCAGTTAAATGGGACCTGAAGCAGAGGGAGGAGCGGGGCAGGACAAGCATATGGTTGGTGTTTTGTTCCCCGCAGTTGCCTTGTTAATGAGCGTGCGGTGTGCCGGGCCATGCAGTCGGGCAGGCTGGCTGCATCCCTGCCGGGCGTGCCGGCCGCTGGCCAGGGCTCACCTGAAGCCACCTTACCCTTTGGGCATCTCAGCTTTATTTCTGTGCTCTCCTCCCTTTCCAGCTGCAGCGCTTTGAGAAGGGCAGACAGTGCCTTGGCAATTGGAAGCGGAAGATTTTGAAGGAAAAATCTTTCAGGTGATGATGCGAGCTGTGAATTTATTCTACCTGCTTCCTGGCATCTGTACACAGAACTACGTGCCAGCACCTGATGGATGCCATACATTTTGGCCACCTGCTCAGCTCCGTAAAAGTTAGAACACTCCAAATGACTATGTTGACTGCCTCAATATTTTATAGGAATGCACATTCATCAGGCATCTGTTTCAGTTCACGGGGCTTGGCTCTTCTTTTGTGGAAGCTACTTGCCATTCTAGTCACAGAACAGGAAGAAATTCTACTCTGCAACGCGCTAAATGAATGGAGAATCAGGCCCTTGCAAAATATATGATTTCCTTGATGGTTACATTGAGGGGAACAGCGTGAAGGGATTTGAAATCTCATGGTGTCTGACAGTTCCACTAACACAATATTCATATTTAATGGCATTCCTCTATGTGTTTTCTTTATCTGCTTGTTTCTTTCCAAAGGTAATTCCTTAAGGATTGCTCATTCTTCTGCAAAAGTTTCTTAACAAGAATTGAAAAATGGCTGTGAGTCCCTTTTGCAAAATGAACTGATCTGGAATAAGGCTACAAACAGTAATAAAGATGAGGAAAAATCGCCTCTTTAAAAAAATTGTTTAAGTTATATATAAAAGAGAAACAACCTGCTCGCATTTTATCATTTATTATAAAAACGTTCTGTGGTTTTTACAACTCCAGTGTTTCACTGTGGGTAAAATCTAGGCTTTTCCGAAAGACCTGGGTCAAAACTGACATTAAGAGAAAATTCAACTCGCTGTCAGTTTGGGAATCTGATTCAAAGCTGGATAGAGATTTGACAGGTGAGAGATCAGCCTGGAGCCCAGCAGAGAACAGTTATCTTATTCTGTGATGCTTTTAATATTTCAAAATTAAGTTTGCTCGGATTCTGGATGAAAATCAAACTCAAATTTTTCCATCAAAGAGAAGGGCTCTTCAGCTGAAGTTGCCAGCCTCTAACTCCAGAACCAAAAAAATTGGGGATGCACTGAACTCAGTGTGCTGTTAGTTGGCCCCGTGGCCTAAGGTGATCCATGCAGCACAGATGGGACAGAATCACAACCCCGGAGCCTCTGCAGAGGGTAGCTGAAATTCACACCTCACAAAGAGCAGCCTGGGAATGGCTAAGTTTGGCAGTGTCAATATGCTGCTGCCAGGTCCTGCTTTGGGATGTAGATCCTGAAATAAAATGCTTGGGAGGAGGTTAAAACCAGCTTCTGATATCCTGCTTTGACTCCTGAATTTTCAAATCCTAAGTTACAGCCACTTCATTCAGGAGGGTGTTGGGGTTTCTGTCAAGAAAACCCAGTAACTGTATATTTAGACTATAAAAGATCATTGCTAGTTCATGTCTTTGAAGATTTAGAAACTTGATGTCATCCTCACCTGGAGGGGCTCAAAAATCGTATAAATGTGAGTGCAAATGTGTGGCGGAATATTTGCATCCTAAGTAAGGCCCATCTGGAGCCCTCTGTTTCACACACAGCGGTGACCTACAAGAGTCCAGAAACACAGGCATCCCTTCCCAGCCACATCCCAGGCACTGGGACCACGCGAACACTTCTTTGGTTCCAGGTTTGAGGGAATCAGTTTGGCCTGTTTGGGTATTGCCTCCCTGTGATGCCCAGGTCTGCATCCCTCGGGAGGCACGGCGCCAAAGGAAAGCAGCTCGCGTGCCAAGCAGCTTGTAAGCTAAAGGAGAGTGAGTGTCTGACAGACAACAGGAATTGTGTCACTCTGTGTGTCACTCTAATGTGCCAGCTCTGCTCTCCTGTGCACTGGGGATGAGGGGACACAGCTGTAAAGTGGTGCTGTGCTGCCAGAGCCAGCAGCTGAGCCCCTCTGAATTGCCCCAAATGCTCAGCTTTTGGGGAGAAGAGCAGGCTAAACTTCCTCTTCCAAAGCTGGCATATAAGGATTTGGATAAGCATGGTTTTTTTACAGAAAAACAAGGGACTTGCTGTTCTTTTAGAAGTAAGAAATATCTCATTCTCTTTCTTCCTACAGTCTGATAGCATTATTTGTTCTTTGCATTTAATATGATTATGCCCAGCTACTCCAGGGTGCAGAAGCTCCAAAGAGCAAAAAAATCAAATATTTTTTCAACTTACTCCGAGTGATGCCTAAACACAGCAAGAGAAATCTACCATAAAGTCTTAGTAAAAAATAATACAGACTTGAGCAGACCTTTTTTTTTGCCCATATCAGATGTGCCTAATCTTTTTAACAATTAGACACAGAATATTTACATTGGCTGTCTTTTGACAGATTATTAACATCAGGCACAAAAATACTGCCACACAATAGTTTCTGTCAGGGAAGTCACGATACAGAAATTGATAGCATAGGAAGAACCAGATATTCCTGCGTAGTCCCTCCTCCTACTGCTGCTGAGTTTTGGGGTGTAACGTCCCCTGTGATGGCACCTCTGCCCTGGAGCATCCACAATGTGGTGTAAAAAAACTCCCATCTCCACCTACTTCACTTCACAGCTGTTGAGCAGGAAAGACCAAAATTTTTGCATGAGGAATTTCAGGCTTAAATAATCAAAATCACTAATTTGCACCTGATCTTAAAAACTTTGATTCAATGTTTCTTTTTTTTTTTCTTTTTTTCCCCCTTTTCTTTCTAGAGTTACCTACCTTCATCTATCACATCACATCACATCACATCACATCACATCACATCACATCACATCACATCACATCACATCACATCACATCACATCACTCTCCTGGTTTCAGTTTCTGCTGTTGCAGAGGGTTTTCTCCTCTTTCCAGTCAGGAGTGCCATGCCTCCGTGGGGAGAAAAAGGATAGGCATTAAATGTCTCCTTCTATGTGTCTGCACAGAGCAACCACAGAATACTCTCTTCACCTTTCTGTGGAACCATTTGTGCTCTTAGGTTTTCTGGCCCTTTGGTTCAAGGAAACATGCATGTATTTAAGCAACCTGAACGTGTGTAGCTTCCGAGACCAAGAAAAAGGGAACGGCAAATGAAGGAGCCTCTAAAGCAAGTTCTCTCTATTCTTTTTCCAAATAATCCATTCTTATTGCCTAAGGATTTTTTCAATATCTTTCCGACTTCTGAAGCATATTGGGGTGCAGTACTACACTCCAGTGACTAAAAAAAAAGCCACTCTAAAGGTTAAGAAGGAAGAAGCATATTTTATTATACATTAGATAAGAAACTGTCTTACAATAATAACTGGAGATCATTTTATATTAAAGCAGAGAGAAGACTCAGTTTCTCTCCCTGGAAAACTGTCTCAGTCTCTTAAACCTTGAAAGTTCTCAGAGATTTTTCAAGGTCCCAGCTGAGGAAAACAACAAAGTCAGTTAGAGGAATCAATCAGCTATTCCTTCAGCACAGAGGAGTTGCTAGGATTTGATCTTGTCTTTTGTAAGCTTTTGAGATTCAATCATAAAAGTATTTGCTTTTGCCATTCATTTCAGAGTTTGCTTAATCTCAGCATGGTGAGTGGGGTGGGGAACAAATTCTGAACACCAAATTTCAAAGAGTTGTAACGAGTTGTAGTGGTTTAAAACCAATACATTTTATTCTAGAGAATTAGCTTATTTCTAGATGTGGTACCACAGACAGCCCATGGCTTCAAACTCTGTGGCTAAGCAGCATTTTGACAAAACCAGCCCTCAACAAAACATGGCAGTGACAGTCACTGAGAAATACTTACCGGCAGAAAAGCTGATGCTGATGGAAAACCTGAGTTAGCCCTGTGTATGCTGGAGAGTGCTGGAGCAGGGCACGGTGTCACCTTCTGCAGCACCATAAGCACCACTTAGAGAAAGCAGCTGGCAAAGCCACCAGACAAGTCATCCTAGGTTAGCCCTGAGAGCTGCACATCATCTGCCGTGTGGTGCAGATACCGAAAAGCCGCTTAGTGCCTGTAATACACTCGAGCTTAACAGCTCTGTAGGAATGAAAGTGCCAAAAAACCCACCAAACCCCAAAATTCAGTGTAATGAATTTTAACTCTAGCAAAGAGAATTCTGTAAATATAAGAAAGTTAAGAAGAAGGAAGAAGAGGGAAAAAAATGGTAAAATTTTTCAAGAATCCTGCATGCTACCTAAATACTTCTTAGCAGAGTTTCAAAGTCAACCAGTACAATGAGTCAGAAAAAACTTCAAAAATATTTCTCCTCTCTTTTGTAGAATGTAAATTTATGAGCATTTCCCCAGTGGTTTTCATCAAAACATGGTGTTTCTATAGTATTTCTTTTTATCTCATCATGTTCCAACCTATGAATTATTTGTCACTCTTAAATATTGATCACTGGTGCATATTAGTCAGAGTTGATTGCTTCGTGACTGGTACTGGTTATCTGTACTGGTCTAGACTGATTCCCTCCTCTAAATTACTCCACTGAGTTACTCTGGTGACTCCAGCATCTTCTGGAGAGTCTGAATATTGCTCAGACACTCTGAGGTTTCTGCAGTTTCTAGAACAGCCTGGTCCAAAGCCCCAGATCCAGACATGTCCTAACATAGGAGGGTTCAGAGTCAAAACTTGGACCTGAATTTCCCTGAATTTCCCCTGCTATTCCAGGCCCTAGGAGCTGGAGGGCCCTTTAATGACCCCTCTCTTGCTGCTTATCTAGGCAGGGATGGGCACAGTCCCATGTGGATCAGGGACATGGACGATGTGGGCGGGTTGTGGAGACCCTTGCTCCAGCAGCTGGGCAGGGGGTGTGCTGTACTGGCAAGGGAGAAGAGTTTAAAGACTCCTGAGCTCCTCCATGGCCATCTGTGCCTACATAAACACAGGACTGGGTTTTGCCGTGAGCAGGTAAGGGGAGATTGAATTGGTGGGGTGTAAATGTGAAATGCGTCATATTCTGCTTAGGATTGCACTGTCACTGAGGCAGAGCATCTTTGCAAAGCTGAACCAGTGCTGGATTTACAAGCGACTTTGTGCTCTGGTCAGGGAAGGTGAGTGCACTCTCATCTGTCACCTTGGAGTAAAGCTGGGGTAACGCCACTGGAGATGGGTAAAAACATCTGAATAAATAGAGGGCACGTAGGATCAGTGCCCAGAAAAGCCAGGAATAGAGAGATAATTGATTACCTTGTTCTGAAGAGTCTTGATCCTCAAAGTCTCCAGGAGCCATGTCTTTCCAGAGAGGTTTTCCATATAACAAGGAAAGCACTGCCTTCCTGGGTGTCCAGCACACTCCAGCTCTTTGCAAAGGTCAGGGAGAGGTCTATTTATGAAGTCAGGTAGACATTGACAGGGAAATTGTGATAGCTTAAGCCTACAAATTTAGTAGGGTTTTCCTAATACAGGAGAGCGTGTTGGTGCTTGTTTATGGCTATACCGTAAGATTGCAGGTAATCAAAATCACAGGGAGCTCAACTAAGTAAGCAAAGCTGCTGAGTGGAATACCCAGGCCCCTGGGCTTAGTGCAGGGAGGAGTCCATGATTTTCCAGGTGTTCCTGACTCCGGAGCTAACAACTTGGGGTGCAAGGCAATCCAGAGTCAACAAAGCACATGGCTGGGTCCATGGGTGCTGACCTTGTTACTGGCTGTTGCTGCTGGAAAGAGTGTGTGCATGGCTGTCGTCAGAGTTGTACCAAAAGAATGCTCAAAGGGATGCCAGCTTGGCTTTGTTTTTTTTCTATCACTCAGCTGCACTGAAGCCTGACGCCTCTGGTAGCCAGTGGTGGAGCAGTGAGAAGCTGGTTTTGTGCTGCGCTTTTACGGGAGAAGCCTGGCTGCATTAACTCTTACTAAAACAAGCACCTGGGCAACTTAAGCAAAATCCAGTGATGGAGGTCAACTCCACAGAAGCCAGCAGCAGCTCCCAGGGAGGCACCGGCTGGCTGGATCTTGCCCTTGTCACCTGCACTGAAACGGTGACTTTCACAGAAGTGGTGGCAGAAGAGGAGTGGGGATCCTTTTACTATTCCTTTAAGGTATTCCTTTAAGGCGTGCATTACTTTTCTCACATGCTTGCAGCTTTGGGGCATTTTCAGCACATACGTGGGGAGGCAACTGAGATTACTGAACTTTTTTTTCCCCAGATATTGGTAGTTTTTTTTCCCTGCAAAGACAGCTGACAGCGTGTGTGAGGCATTTACTGAAAAGCAAAATACTTGTAGAAATTGGACTTGAGATTTGCATGTCTTAGCTAACTCTGTCCCCTTCCAAGAGAGGACAGTACTATTTTTCTGTAGAGGTATTGTAATTATACATGCATGCTTAGTCAAAAGCCTATATTATTTTTAACACATTTTTTTAATGTAATTTCTTAGAGGCATCATCCTGGCATAAGGGATTTCTTTTCAATTTTCCAGCTGTAACAAACATTGTACACAAGTGAGAGGGGGTTTTTGTTGTTTGGGTTCTTTTAATCATGAGGGACAGGTTCTAATTAGTTGGTTTGTTTGTAAGTTGAGCGGGGGTTGCAGTGTCTCTTGAAAGCTGCTGTTAAGAATGCACCAAATGAGTCATTCAGTAGTGAATGCTGTTGAATGGAATGGGAAGTGTATTCAGTCATCTCCAAAACTAAACATCACCCTAGCAATATGTGAATGTAGGAAAAAGATTAGAGAAGCTCTGGAGTTAATATTTCCTTCAGATTTCTATGCCTGTTGCCATTGCTTAATTTTGTTCTGAATGCCACATGTCTCTTTACTGTTATGGCACATTGTACAAGTTCAAGTTATTAAAAAGTCTGACTAGGAGTACCCTGCCATTCCTTCTGGAGCTTGGGACCAAAGAGATCAATTCCAGCTGGAAAGATACAGGTGTTTATATCATTCAACAACATGTGAGGAAAAAGGGGATGAAACGATTTTTATATCTGTGAGATTGGTAATGCTCTGACACAATCCTAGTGGAATCAGTGGAATTACAGCATGTTCCCACCCCAATAAAGAAAGAGATGATCCATAGTGATCATTAATTAATGAGGGTCTCTTTTAACATGCTGCTGATAATTGCTGAGACAGTACTTCCTACCTAGGATTTCAAGGGTGAAAATTATTTTTCATTCCTTTTTTTTCCCCCTTTCCATGTTAGACTCCTAAAATGGTCTTGAAAAAAAATTTCAAGTGACAAGCCAAATACTTTTAACAACTTTCTCTTTATCTCCTGTCTTCTTTTCACAATTAGGGCTGTAAATCTGAACAATGTCATGGGAGCAGTATTTCATAATGGTAAAAGTGACAATTAATTTCATTATTAGAAAGTCCCCAGGCAGAAAAATGTTCGTTAATACGAGAGATTGAGTAAATTACAATAATTAGGAAACCAAGGATAGTCATGCATGCTCATCCATTGCTAAAGGAAACGATTCTGTAGCTGAGAGCTTCTCATCAGACTTGTACTTGAGTCTCTGCCGGATGCCTGGCTCTGGCACACACAGCATGAACTTTGCAAGGAGACTCGCTGATTTCACATCAATTACTGGCTGCTGATAGGCATGGAAATATTTTGACTCTAGAGACGAGTGACAGCTGGTGCAGCTGTAGGAAAGGAAGGAGAAAGCACCTGCTCTGAGGACCACAGTGCAGGGAAGACAGGGCTCGCTGCCAGCAGTTTCAGCACTCTGTAAAACTCACATGTGGAAGGTGCTGCCGATACCTGTTGACTCAGCTGGCTGTCCTCCCCCAGCTCTGCCCATGGCATGGCTGTGTTCTTGTCCACTTCAGCAAGCCAAGCAGCATCTCCTTCCTCTTTACAAGGCTGTAGCTAAGCAGCTAAAACCATATAAGTTTCCGTTTGGAATAGGCTGAATTAATTTGAAAAACAGCATTCAGTGTTCAAAACATGGCTTACAAATAGGGTTTGGGCCTTTTATTGGGATTTTCAAACGCCCTGTGGCTGACCGTGAAGGCAGGGTGAGTGAGTGGCCACGACACAGGTTGACCCCAGAGCCTGTGTGCCAAGGTGCAGACAGGGCACACAATATATTTCTACTGGAAAATGCAGCTGTAACCTGCATTATTAAAGCAGCCGTAGGAAAACATGATCTAAACTGACGAACAGAGACTGGGGAGCGACACCCCATACCTGTGTTAATGACTTTTTAGTGATTTTACCCAATGACAGCTGCGTAGGGTATCTCACACACTGCTCAAGCTACATGAGCATGCACTGGTGTCTTCTTTTCCTCCCAGGCTGCAAAAGGACAGCCTTTGCCCACCCTAGGTAGTGTCTGTGTTATACTGCAGGGGCAATGTGAGAAAAGTAAAATAATGTGCTTTAGAACATTTCAGTGCCAGAAAGCCCTGTCACAGGCTGAGCTGTGAGTGCTTCTCTTTCAGAAAAATTTGAGCTTCTGCCTATTGCTCTGCTTAACAACTAAACCCTGCACAGTCTCACATTAGAGAGTGTTTTGCCAGTTCAGGTTTTTGTTGGAGTTTTTTGTGGGGGTTGGAGTGTGTTTGGTTGATTTATTTTAACTCAAAAATGGAGCATTTCCTCCACTTAGAGGAATGCAGATTTTCTTCTGGTGGTCATTACTACAGAAGGGCCAGCTGCTCACCAAAGCTTTGTTAATGAAGTCTGAGCTGGGGCCATGTGAGCTAACCAGACTGAGTCTTGGCATAGAGAATTGCAGCTTTTGGGGCAGGACTGGGTGTATCCATGCACCATTCAGCATGCAAGATGAGATGGTGCTTCCCATGGCAAAAGCACTGCCTCATTCCCACTGACATTTGGGTTTTGTTGCTGCGTTATGGCAAATTGTCCCTGAAAACCCACACCATCTTCCTTCCTGGGTGCCTTTTTATGAGGTATCCAGGTAGGTTACTGCCTTAAACTACAAGGATTTCTGCTGGCTCTTTCAATTCAGAACAGATGTGCAAATTGGTATTAATTACAGCTCCAACCTTCCAGGCCAAAGGAGAGTTCATTACATCCCTTTACAATCACCTCCATATGGGCTTAATCTCCGTGTAAAAGGGCTCTAAGTGAGTGTCAGCTGCACTTGCCAAATACAGTAGTCCAGAAAGAGCAGAGATCATCAGAACACCAGCGGCCTTCCTCCACTTCAGGATCTTCTTAACTCTGCAAACCTGGCAAGGTACAAACCAGAAACCTGCCTGGAGAAAAGCTAGAATCTCAGAATAGGTTTGGCCCAATTTTCCACAAGGTGTGGGAGGCTTTGTCAGGGCTGGAGGAAGCATCTCCTCTTGCCAGGCACTCAACAGCCCAGAAGCTTCCACAACGGTAAGAGCGTGCGTTTGTCCTCGGAAAGATTGGGTAGGAATCATCTCTGTATTAAGAGCTCTGCTGAGAAAGGACATCCCCTGCTTTTATGCAGGAAAGTAAAGGTTGGAGTAATCAAAAGGAGAAAACTCACAGTTGCTGTTCCTTTCTCAGTGGGACTGTGTTCCCACCACCTTTTTCTGCCTTCCAGAAGAGCTAGGAGTCTACAGAGTAATACATATTTTTATTTTTTTTCCCTACTGTATAGAGTTGAATCCTCACCAGTGCAGTAGGACAAAAAGGTTTTGCTTTTTACATCCAAGGTTGTTGGGAACCCCAGTGTCTCCCCTGCCAATCTGGAACCCTCACTGGTCCAAATGTTGACACTCCCCTGCCTCTGGCCCCATGAGCCCTGGTCCCTGTGCCGTGCAGCATTAGCACAGTGGTGACAATGAAGTGTTACAGCTCCCAGGAGGAACTGTAAACCTATCAAAACCATCACAATTTATTTTAAATGTGTGTCTTTGACTGCCCTCCCCCCACGTTGTATAATTCTCTGTACCTGCGTGTTTTAGCCCATGGAGCTCAGATACTAAACAGGACAGCACAGCCCAGCTCAAATAAGCACAACTCCAAGAACAGAGGCTGCTTATCCATGGAGTTTTATAATCTTTACATCGGGTTTACCAGCTCCACCAAAGAGCTGAGGAGACCAGCATGTTGAGAGGTTTTGTAGGACTATCCAGTTATGTGGAGTTGGCTCCAGGTGTTCTCAGCGACTGTTGAAGTCCCAGTCTGATGTCCCTATCCTTTCACCCAAATGTAGGAGTTACTTTATCTCCTGAAAAGCATTTGCTTATGCTATTGCTCATTCTGATTTTCAAGCAAATATCACAGAGCATCCCATCATTGAATACGTAATAGGAAAATAATAATGGGTGCTGTCAAATTTCTGGAGTAATCTCTGCAAATGCAATCGCACATTTTAGAAAATAGACATATCAAATAATTCAGAGGTAATTTTGCAATCTTTCAATGGGGGGAGAGGAGGAGGATTAAGTTTACACAAATAAGGTGTCAGGGACTCCTGAACACAGCCTCTGCAATATGCTGTAATGACTGTTGCTATTCCTGAGATTCCTATTCCTGCGCTGAGAATGCTCTCCTTGGGAAACTGCTGCAGGTACGGATGGACCTTCAAGTGACTTAATATTATCTTTCCACATTAAAAATATTCTAGGAAAAAGATAGGTACACTGTTAAAAATTTACGTTTCCTGATAGCATTTAAATCAGGAATATCTGTCTAATTCTCTGGAAGTGTCCTAGAGTGCAATGGATAAAACATCCGGCAATAAATGAACAGTACTGCCCCCATTTATTATCTGTCTTGTACCAAATCACAATAGAATGGCAAATAAGAACTATTTGGCAATAGAATTGAATTAGTCACAATTATTACTGATTGTCACCATCACACCTATGGAGAATTTTGGAGCAGGGGCTTGTTCAGCTGTTATTTGAGGTAGGAAAGATCACTGCAATTAGCTTGCATTAAATTGTGTGCACTGAAGGAACCCTGTTCATCCATGATAGTGAAGTCAGAGCTAAGAAATAAGTTTTAATAAAAACCCCAGAGGTTCAGAAAATAAATATATACAGCTTTGTTAGATTACAAAAAGTTTAGAAAATAATCTTAATAACAAAATTTCCCCTTTTCATGAGAAAGCATCCTGATTTAGTGAATAGACTTTCTCAGCTTGTCTGTTTCTCTCAGTCTAAAAGAAAGAAAATATTATAGATCTTTTCTCTATGTAACACACCAACATTCCAGCCTATGAATGGAATACCACATTGACACAAACTCAGGCAGAACTGCTTCTCATGTTCAACAGAACAGAAAAAATCAGCTTGCGTTCCTTCCAGCTGTGTGTTTCTTCCAACGCTAAGGACGCCTTGGGAAGTGACTGTTGCCAGCAGCTCTGGTATGTTGTGAAGGTTTCATGTGGCAATGCATCCCAGCACGGCCAGCATGTCCCATGACCTTGTGCTGGGATGATAACCCCGGCAGTGAGTTAGAAAGCAGCTCAGTGAGGCAGCCCTGCACGGGGGATAGGAGAGCTGTCAGGCACAACCGGTGCATTTAAATGACAAAGCAGCAGTCCCAGAGTCAGACCTAGGGCTGAACTGGTGTTTATGCACTTCGAATCAGGCTCCATTCCAGACCACGCTAATTTAAAAAAAGGGGAAAAAAGAAAAAAGGAACTCCTAGAGGGCTTCCTGCCTGCCCAACTGTGTTTCTCTCAAATTCAATCATAATGGAAGCGCTTTCAAAGACAAAATATAAAACTTAGCTTGGACCTTTCTTTATTTCCCAGTCTTTCTTATCTTCCCATGAGTTTTCCCTGGGCTTTTAAACAATCAAATTGTTTTCCCCAAATTTTCAGGAACATCTTGTGTGAATTCTGCATAGAAACAACTTCTCAGTTTGGCCTTGCTGGATGGATAACCTTCTTTTGAAACAAGTTTGTACTACAGGGGTGGACAGTACAACTTCCTGCTGCTTGTGACAGCCAAGGCAGAAGATTTCAGTGACCTTTCCAGTTGTTTGAGCATGTTCCTTTCTTATTGAGACAAGACCTATCAGCAAATGAATCAAGAGCATTTCAGCCTTTTTTTTTTTGTTGTTTTTCTTTTCTTGAGCATTAGGAGATGACTTGAGTTAATCACCTGAATCTTCACATTCAGGTGATTAGCATTTGCTGTGT
The DNA here is from genome assembly GCA_013400735.1 of Pomatostomus ruficeps. Classification (NCBI taxonomy): domain Eukaryota; kingdom Metazoa; phylum Chordata; class Aves; order Passeriformes; family Timaliidae; genus Pomatostomus; species Pomatostomus ruficeps. Next base: position 11,650 of record VYZT01035561.1, on the reverse strand, counting down.
GAAGCTTGCTGGTAGCTCAAGTATTCTGTTTGTTGTGCCTCTTCTTGTAAGATATTTGGTGCCCCTTTTTTCCTTCTTAACAGTCAGAATTGTTGTCTGCAACTGAAGCATACACAATGCACCTACAGCTTTTCTTCAAGCAGATTGTTGTTAGATTGTGGGGTTTTTTCACCACCCAACTTGTGTAGAAAGTTTCAACACAGGAAGAAATACGGATGTTTCCTTGGGAGTTTAACCAAGTTAGTTCTTTTTTGTGTATTAAAGAACCTTTATTTTGTAGGTGGTGAGCACAACCATAGTCATGACCCCTTTGGTGGCATCACACTTCATTTCTGAAAGCCCACAGTTTAAGCTGGTCACACCTGGCAGAAATTTTTCATCTCAGGACTCCAAATAAGTATAAGAAAAATGCCATCTTATACTTTTAAAGTCCTTTTTCCTAAGACTAATATGTTTGTGCCATTCCCATGCCAGTAGCTTTACACCCATACTCTTTACTTGCAGAGCAAACTTTAATTTACATAAAGATTCCCAGAGAGATCTGAGCTGTTTATGTTTCTGTGATACAATAAATAATATGCAACTTGTGCAGAGCACTCATCTGATTATGTCTGTGTAAGTAACTTCTGGTTTTAAGAATATTCCTTAAGAAAATAGGTCTTGTGCATACTTGTGTGTGTGCATAATAACTCAAGTAGAGAAGGACTTTCTGGAGGTCACCCGAACCAACCACTTGAAAGCAAATTCAGGCTATGCCAGGTTTCTCAGGGCAGTGTCTGTTTGAGTTCTGAATATCTTCAGGAATGGAAATCCTGGGTTTCCATCCCAGTGCTTGATCACCCTCATGAAGAACACTTTTTCCCTAATGTCTTACCAAGATGTCTTATGCTGCAACCCTTGTTTGTGGACTCTTGTCCTTTCATTGTGCACATCTGAGAAGAATCTGGCTCCATCTTCTATGCATCCTCCTGCTAGGTAATTGCAGACAGCACTTAGACCCCAGAAGGCTCCTCTAGGGTTTCTGATACGGAGGAATCTCCACAGCAGTATGGGACAGTATGTCAGTATGGGATAGAGGTGTTTTATTATTTTTGCTTTGTTTATTTATATAAAGATTCTATTCATTATATCAGAAGTTTTGCCAGTACCTTTAAAACTCCCTAGTTGGGTTAATGAGTGTATTTCTTTGATTCCGTTCAGTGTTGCAGTCCAAAGTGCAATTTGTTTTAGAGGTAAGCGGATTATAAATCCCTGATGGAAATCAGTCAAACTGCATGGCACCTCTCTGCCTCTGGAAAATTAATCTTCCTGGGGTTTGTTTGGTTGCTTGGATTTTTGTTGTTGTTGTTTTGGGGTTTTTGGTGGATTTTTTCGGTTGGTGGTTTTTTTT
>VYZT01035561.1:0-10198 GCA_013400735.1 Pomatostomus ruficeps | reverse complement strand
TGTTGTTGTTGTTTTGGGGTTTTGAGTTTCCATCCTAAATGGGGGATGTTAAAATAGCAAATCTGTCTTGAACACTTTCAATTTTCAACATTAAAGACTCCTGATCTTCTACAACAGGATCAAAAAAAAAAAAAAAAGCTAATCTAAAGTACTCCATATTTATACATGGTTTGCAAGTAATGTGGTTATTTTGGAGAATGAGAAAAGATTTTTCTCTTTTCTTTTACCTCCTTCAAGAAAGTGCAATGCAATCTACTAGCAGTGAACCTGACCATGGGCATGACAGTCACCCAATTTAGCAAGGGGATTTTTATATTCTTCTAATGTGTTAAGAACATTCTTACAAAATTGTTTGGCTTGCTCCATGATTGCAGCTCTCTTGCTATCTCAATTGCTGCAGTGCTAACCCCATAATTTTTAAAATATACCAAAGGCATGATCATTTGTGTATTCCCAGAGTTTATCAACAGTCAAGAAAAAGCTGCTCAGAGACTCCAGCTGCTGCTGGCTTGTGATACAAGGGATCAATGCCTTTTCTTCCAGCAGGGCCATGAATTTACCACAGGCCTGCTGTCCCCACTTTAAGAGGCCAGCCAGTCACTCCAGGCATGGAGTACCTCTCCTTCTATTTTTCTGTTTGCTCATTTCTCACCTGGAAACCAATTTTTTTCAGGTTGTTTCCCAAGCAGCCTCAGGAGCTAGAGCTAAACTGTTTTAGACTGGGTCCCTGTTCAAGTAAAAATAAGTTTTGACCATTGATAGTTGAAGCTCTTCTCTTATGCAACTTCTCTAATATCAGACAAAGGCTTTTGCCCCTCAAGACATGAGGAACAGCACCTCCACTGGAATGGGCTGTCAGGTATATCCCCATTCCTCAGTCACAGCTGGTGCTCCCCAGCAGAAGGGATAAAAATCCTGAGAGATGAAAAAGCAAGGAAGTTGTCTGGGGAGAACTGGAAGGAGAGATGGTATTGTGGAACAAAAAATGTCACCCAACAGCTGCAAAAGGATTTAACTATGGTCTTGATTAAAGGGGTTTGCAGGGGTGATCTTTGTCTCAGATATAAAGCAGCATACAGCCCTTGTTAGACTTATCCCAGCCTCTGGATTCAGAAATTATTAGAGAAACAAAAGGACAAACCTCTTCCATAGCCAAAGGAAAATGCTCACAATCTTCAGACAGGTCTTCTGGCTTACATTTCACCCATGAAGAAGCATTTTCTTCATTGGCTAAACCTGGTTTTAATCTTAAAGCAATTTAGCAAAACAGGAATACACGCTCCAGATGTCCAGCACTTCCATGCTCCAAACACAGCAGCCTTGTGGAACAGCAGCATATGCAACGGCTCTAGTCAAGCTAAGGAAATGCTCTTGACTTTAATTTGTAGGTGTCCTTAATAAAGGCAAGAGAATCTCGAGCTTTTCTAGCCTGAAATAACTGGTGTAGGTCACTAATTTCTCATGGTATTCTCATGCAGTGTAATTATCAAGGCCCATTGCAAAAGAAGCCCCTGTCCACAGAGCTTTGAGAGATATTATTGTTTTCCTTTCTGTCAGAATCCTTCTGATGTTTGCACAGCATGTTATTGAAGAATGTTTTTTGTAAATTAACTTGTCCAGGATTGTTACTAAGAAAGGATTTTTGTTTGATGAAAGAACAAGACATGAAATTAAACACTTCTATGTCTAAGCAACCTGAAGATGATGAATAAAACTAGAGAAAATTCAGCTGGAGTGAAATTCAAGGATCCATCAGCTATCTCTCTAATCTAATAACTATTTTTAAGACCTTCACAGATGGAAGTTTTACTGGCTCAATCAATCTTTCTATCTATGTTATATTTTCAGTATTTTTTCTTTTCAAATTTTCATCCTGAATTCCGTGCTGCAGTTTTGATTTTTGTCTGGTCTGCAGTGGATCTAAAGAAGAGATTAGTTCTTTCCTTTTTTACATCAGTCTTTTTGTGTCCTCAAGACTATGCTCATCTTCTCCTGCAGTCAGCTTTTCCTGGATTTAGCAACTTGACTCATTCAGTGGTTTTGCCTGACTATATCCTTTATGTCAACTCATCCCTGTGTGTCTCTCTGGAAGCGCTGTGCCCAGGAGTGGGCACGGCCCAGGGCAAGGATTAGAGCAGAGGCACGTGAGCCTGGTGTTGGTCCCAAGGTGGTGGTGGCTGTTGCTCTCATGGTAGGGTGATGTTACGATGTTCTGGGGCACTCTGCACATGTGCTGTGCATGAGAGTTGCTGTTTTGAAGGCTGGTCCGACCAAGTGTGATTACACTCACTGCACTGTAGTCCTGCACTGCTCCGTTGTTGGACAGCTCTTCCTTTTTCCCCAGAATGTGTTCCCAATTCATGAAAATAATTTTGAATATCTAATCCTAGCCTCTGCAAAGGCCTTTATCACAGTGGGCATCCCATCAATAACCATGGAAGTTTTCATTCTGCAATGTTAACATAGACTGAGAGAGGCTGTGGTGATTTAAGTTGCCTATTGTTATGGCTCCTTAATCCCCAGGAATGAGACCTTTTTCCCTTTTGTCTGAATGCCAGCTCCCACAAATAGATTAATAGAAATTGTGGCTTTATTTCTTTGTCTACGGCCTTTCAGTCTTACCTCTATTTGCAGCGTTTGCATATTTTCAGTTATCTTTGCAGTCTGGTTTAATTTCTGGAGTCTAACATTGCTTAACTTTCATGCATTGCTTTTAAATTGGAAGAAGGGATTTAAATTGACCATTTGTGCTGTGCTCCTATGGTGGGGAAACACCCTCCTAACACAGTCTGTGCAGCTCCACAGCTATTTCTTCTGTGGGAACCATAAGAAGGTTTGAGTGTCGGATCCTTGTTCTGTTCCTATCCATATCAGTATAATACAGGAATACAGAATTCCTTTCAAGTAAATGCTCTTCTGATTTTATACCAGAGAAAATGAGAACAAGTCTAGTCCCTTAGTTTTCTTTTTGTGAGAAATATGTTTTCTGAAATGGAAAAAACAAAACAAACCCTGAGGAGAAATCACTGATTTCAAGGACAAAAATGACGTGTAATCTTACCATTTATAATTTTACTGTCTTCCAAAATGGCATTTCCTACCAACTCCCATACTAAGAAAAACATCCCCATAAAAATAGTTTCACCATGTCTCTGCCACACATTTTGAAGAAAATTTATTTCCAAGAAATTCAAGAGATTTGCAGATACCCCAAAAAAGTGGATGTTTTTTTTTAATCTGAAAGCTAAGTATCTAGCCCACACAAGTTGTCTCCTCTGGGTCACTCTAGAATCAGTGGAGACAGGCCATCCCCAGGTAGGTGAGATGAGTGCTGACTCACCTCTGAGACGCTGCTATTACCTAGACAGTGCTGTGACAATTTGGAACAGTTGTGTCTCTTTGGAATTTTAAAGTTAGGTGAGATGACACGAATGGTAGATTATGCTGGTGAAAACCATCATGCTGGGAAAAGTGAAATCCTCTCAACACAGCCTTCATTGTTTGCTTAAGCTAATCCCTGGGCTCAGGCACAGAGTGCAACCTCACATTGCTCCTCATCAGGTCTTGCTTTCCCTACATGGGCACACAATCCACAAGGCAGCATTGCTCCCTACCTGGAGCAAAGCTGAGGCTGCTTCCCAGGAGAGGCTGCCCAGGGGGACACTGGGAGGGACGAGGGTAAGTGCTGAGGAGGCACTAAGGCTAATTACAAAGCAAGAAGTTCCGTGTCCCTGCTCCATTCCTTTCATGTCACCTTCCCTCCCCACGCTCACAGTGAGCTATTCTCTTTGCAAGCAGAAGGAGCTCTGCTTTCTGCTCACCAACAGTGGCTCCCAAATGCTTTTAATGAGTGCTCTCCCTGGCGTCTGCTCTGCCATCAGCCCAGTCAGGTGTGTGGGGTCTCACTGACATAATTTTTCCCCCAGTCCGCTTAGGACAGTGCCTTGGGGTCACTTCTGTTGGGTCAGCACCTGGCATCCCTCCTCGGCTGCAGCCCTTACCTGCCTCCTCTATTTTCCTCTAAGTCCCACGTTACAGGTTTGCTGTCTGTAACGGGAAGATCCCGAATGGCTGCATTGACATAACCTAAAACTCATCCCAGTTTCTAGGATGTAAAGGTTGTGTGTGCACTCACCAAACAAGCAAACGTGGACACATATCCTCTTGCTCTTGCAGCCAGAGCATCCTGATGCTTTGAGTGCACGAACAGCTTTCCAACTTTGTTTTCTTTGTACACACACCACTAGGGGACGTTTTGTCATCACGTTTCAGTCGCTACACAATTACACTTTTCCTGAGTGGGTCACGCTTCCCTTTCAGTCTTGGTGCACATCTAGATCATGGAGTGGATGTCTGAATTTCATAGGGCTCGTGAATGACCCAGACTCACCGAAGCTGGGAAACAGAGAAGTATTTATTTCCCCCATTTCTCCAAAGGACCCCATCTATCAACATTCCTTACGAAGTGAGGCAGCTGGTTATTTCACAGCTTGCTGGAGCAGCACAAGAAAGCTGAGAGCTGACTCTCGTTTTAGCATTTAGTGAGGAATACAGACACTGCTGGTGGTTTTGTGAAGACAGAAATAATATACAGCCACTGCAAACCAAACTGGAATGAACATCACTAGCAGTGATGCATGTTAAGTATTTTCTGAAAAAAATAAGAATGTCTTTTAGACTAAATAGTTGAAATCAGTTGGAAAACCTCAAATTTCACTCCTGTTTTCCATTCTCATCTCATTTGTCTCAGGATAAGTGATTGTCTTAACCCAAGTCACTACCCACCTACCCATTGATATGTTTTTTCCCCTTCTCTCCAATGCAGACAGAGCAGCTGGTGACTCTTTGGATTCTGTTTATTGTCACAATTGCTGGAAATGCCACCGTGCTCTTCTCTACCTGGAGGAGGAAGCGGAAATCTCGAATGACCTACTTTGTCACTCAGCTGGCAATCACAGGTAAGGTATGGGAGGGGAAAGGACACCTGACCTGCACAGGAATCACTGTTAAAATCACAAATAAGAAAATGTGAGTTGCGTGGTGAAGATTTCAGTTGCCACCTAATGTCCAGTTACAGTTTGCCATAAAGGAAATGGGTGACTGCTTATCGGTCTGACTCTGATCTAAAAAGATGTTGCTAGAAGTAGTAGTATGCAGCAGCTGCAACTCATTCATGTCACTAAATCTTATCTTCCAGTCTGAGTTTGCATCTGCATTTCCCAGAAGCTATGTCTCCAGCTGTTGTCATGGAACTGCTTAAATTAAACTAGTTTAAGATGAATCTCTAGTGTTTTTCTACTAAAACTACTCCATCAATTATGCTCCTGCAGTGAAGAATGAAAATAACTTCATGTTGTCCAGTTTAAAGAAGTAAGGGAAATATAACAATATAAAGGTAGACATGAATGCATTTAGATTTTTTTTAATGGAAAAAAGGATGCTGATCCAAGGACTTTGTAGTTTTTAAACAGAATGTAAAATGTACAGAAGCCTGGTTTGTAAAATGTCAGTCTCAGCAAGAAGGAAAGGAAATGAGCATAAGCAGCACATTGTTTCTCTGTGGTCTTGAATGGACTACATTTGTGGGGGTTTAAGTTTCCCAAGGGAAAATATGTGCTGTTTCTATAAGAGTGTCCTGCTAGTAATCCCTGCTTACAAGACATCTGTGTTGTAGTGTTTGTGTATATAGGGTATATTTATATGCTTTCCTATTGCATTTTCCCCCTAAGCTATGGTAGGAATTACAGCACTTTTTCACTAAAGAGGTGTTTAATATATGATTCCCCAACAATATTGCATCCTCCTTTGGTATTTGTTGTACCTGTGTTTCAAGTAGAAAAACAAAGGACTACACAGCCCAATTTTCAGAATGCATTTTTGTAAATAGATGAACTCCTGCTCATAGTCTCAACCACATCTTCTCAGGAGCATGTCCAGTTTGATTAACTACTCTCAGCTGAAACACACAGACCCAATCAGGTGTGCAAACTGATGGCAGGCCTGTAACTACAGGTGATGTAAGAATCCTCGCAAGGTAAGGAGGGGAAGGTTTGCAGTGACTCCTCTTCTGAAGTGCTGACAGCTGGCTTTCCCATTTGCCTGAGTCATCTGTAAAAAATGGTTTTGCTTCTTATCTCAGCCATGACCTTTATGCCACTTCCTTCCCGTGCCAGCGGTGTTTTCCATCAGGTAAGGCAGGTCAATACAGCCTCTCAGCTTGGAAGCATCAATCAGAGATCAAGCATTACAGTGTTCACAGGAGCTTCAGAATAACCAGTCTCTGCTCACAGAGTTCCCAGTCCCAGACAAATGGAATGTACTCAGGCAACCAATGAAGCAGAAGTCCAGGCAAAGAGCAGAAGAGCAGAGGAAGCCCCAGAGGGACACCATCCATTTTCTGCTTACTGTCAGGTGTAGGAGGAGACTACTGCTGCTGCTGCACTGGATAAGGGTCTGAGTGGGAATTTTGCCATTTTGGACCCACAGGAAAGAGGACTTTTTGTATTAGAATGGAGGTGCATGGAGAACTACTTGCTAGGGGTTTAAATACTGTCTGCATGAAGGGAGAGGAAGGCGTTGCAAGTGCAGTTTTGAGGGAGCTGAAATAATCAGTGGCAGTGGCAAAGACAACAAGGCAAATGTACCATTAGATGTGGCACCAAACAGTGCTATACAGATGATGTTATAATTTGACTGACATCCATGTGTTCCACTTGCTCATTCTTCTGACTTCTCCTTCCCTAAAATTATCCCTGACTTTTAAAATTGCCTCCGTTCAACAGTCTGTTCCATGTCATATTACAAAAATTCACATAGAAAGCTCGCTTGACATTCACATCTGCAAGGTTAAAAGAAGAAACTCCAGCTTGAATAGCAAGGCTCCTTTCAAGCCATGCCAACATCTTTTTTGTGATGCAGGAGTCAGAACTCTCATTTGTCTTCCTACACCAAGACTGCTTGTCAGTATTTTGGCACAAGGAAATTACTTAATTCCTGAAATGGAGCCATTTCACTTTCTTATCTTTAAAAATATTATTAAGAACAAAGCAAGCTGGCAACAGCCATCATCCTTTCACAACAAGTTATGAGGTAGACACAGAACATTATGAAAACACTGACTTGTCACATTGCTTTGACATGCCAAGCATGTTTAAATCCTACCAACTAAAGCCTAATCTCCTAGCAAACAGTTTCTGCTTAGTCAATATTACTACTTCCATCTATTTTGAGGTACTTAAAATATTTATTATTTCTGTCCCAGTAGCAGAAAGAAGAATAATGGATATAGCTTTATCAATGCAAGCATTTCAAAGCCATTTAAAAACTTTTTGTCTATTGATCTGTAGCTCAATAGTTGAGTAGTGCCCTCAATTCTCACATTTTCCCGCTAATGTATCACCAAAATGAAATTAAAATACAGCCTTCGTGTTAGAATAAACAAGGTATTCAAAGCAAAATTGTGCATAATACATGAATAGGAAGTGAGTGCTGTTGTTCTTGACTGGTTGCCAAGCCAGATGCAAATGAGAAGTAACTAACTGATTGAGGCTTCTTTCAACATCGACAGAATTCAGTGGTTCAACCCACTCCACTCGACAAATCTAGAGGGGACTCTTACTGATCCCTTACTACATCACAATTCAATGTGGTGCTCAAGGTTGCAGGAATCTGTAGGAATGTGAGTAATCCCTTCAGCTTCAGAATGCTTAAGGATGTTGTTGAAGCCTGGATTCACAATATTTCGCATTAAATATACGCTTATACAATGCTTGTGTCAGTACCACATTTAAGTCTATGTCTAACTCTCAGTTCATGCATAAATCTCTTTGAAATTATCTGGGAATTAAGCACTAGGAAATCAGCTAAGATTTAACAGCTGAGCTGAACAATAGTACTAATCACTCAGCATCAGCTAATTTAACAAAGGGGAATATTGCCATATTTGCCTTGTGTTCAGTTTGCAGTTTGCCTTTGGGCATATTCCTCTTCTGTACAAATGTTTTTCTTAGAAACAAGTTCGTCTGCGCAGAGTGAAACTAAAGCTAGGTTTCCTACAGATTTCTATCTCTGAGGTAATTTAATTTCTCAGAAAGAGCAAGCTCTGAAGATTACCCTGTGAGGAGGGTATTTCTAAATACTTCCCCAAATAGATTTCTTTTGAGTTTAGCACAAGTTATGCTCATGGCATAGCTATCTCTCCGGGCAGGAAATCTCTCACATCTTCCCCTACCTGATGCCATTTCACATCACTTCAGAGTCTTAGTGTCTTTAAGATGTTTGCCTCCAACTGAAATCACCAAGTGGTTCAAGATCAAAGAGTGGGACGAGTTCACAGGCGCTATATAACGCTGGAAATATTGAAGGGAAATATTGTTGTTTTCAGAAAAGATGGTTTGTCCACACATTTGTATCTGTATAGGTCAGTTTACCCAGCTCTCCCAAATGAAGACCTTCTTAAATTTACTCTAAAAATGTAAAAGCAGTGGACATGAGCATATATCAAACTTAATTGTTTGAGTAGTAGTGGATAAGGAATGTAATTTATGGGTCAGAGAGTTAATTCAGTAAGAACTGTTATTATTTGACCAATTCCAAAACCAATCAAGCAATACATTAAAAAAGTCTGCTGAAAGAATTTTGCTTCTCATTATTCTCCATTCAGCTTCAACAACTACTGACAGAGGAATGTATTTAAGTTCCTTTTATTGACCAGAAGTAGGTAGTTTATTTAGATCTTTTTCTCCAACATTAACATCTGGAAAGTTGGAACTTGAAATGTCATGACCTTTAGCTCAGCGTGTTTCTATTCCGCCGTTTAGCAGAGATCAGTACTTTAAGAACAGTGTTACATTTTGTCCATTGTTTGGGGTAGAAATACATGTAGGCACTTCACTGCGTGCCAGATTTTAAGCCATAGTCTGACAGTCTGGTTTGGAAATATTTGCTCACATAGGTATTGCTGTGGATGTAATGAAAAGAGAAAATAGAAAGAACATCAGCTAACTTCTATGGTAGCTTACATATAAACAGGAAAACAAAAGATGTTCTGTAAACAGATGTAGCTACAGTCCACATTATCGTATAAATACCAAATCCTAAGGGATGACTTGAGAATGACATTAAAAAGACAAGGAGGTAATTTTAAAAGTGATAAAAAGATATTTGTATCATTGCCACCTTCTTCAGTTGCTCCCAGAGAGCTGAAGGCCTTGGTCCTTATCAGCTGCACTCCTTTTGTGCAGTGTTTGGTAAAAAGCCAATACACTGAGAGCCTGCTACGAGAGGGCAGTGCAAGCACATAGGTGGAAATGGACCCTGCTGGAGCAAAGTGTTTATTCCTGTTCTGCTTCTGCCCAGAGAGTGCATGACTGAGACCAAATCCAACTGGGCTCAATCACTGGTTAAGATGACTGAAGACAGATATTACCACCTAATTTTCTGGTTAAATGCACCAAATGAGTGCCTCTAACTGTGCAGCTACAAGAGTTAAAAATGAACAAATTTTTTCCTTCTTTTCTTCTTTTTTTTTTTTTCCTCTACACCAAAACCATTAGGGTGCTGACTGCTTTAATGGACTGTGCCTGTCCTTCAATAATTTTCTTCCCTGTTCTTTGTGACTTGAAGGAATGAAGATGACTTGTTACTCCATGATCTGTAGAAAAGCTTAAAATAATAACACCATTACCAAAATTAACATGTAGAACACTATTAACAGATAATTGTCTCTGCTCCAGCTTTCATCTGGAAAATGGTACTTGGAATATTCCTGCACTTCAGAGAAATCATACATATGAATTCATCAGTTTTACAAGTACCTTAGACATCACAGTGATTATGAGCATTGAAAGTTAATTGCACAGAGAAAATTAGCAGGTAAATCAGCAAGTCACCTTAATGGAGGTGGACTGTTGGCAGCCAAAAAGTCTATAGAGTTCCCACTTATACAGGAAAACTTGCCTATCTTACCAGCTAGGTCTTGGCTGGAATCTGCCAATATGATTTACATGATTGCCCACCTAAGACACAGAAACCTAATGCAGAAAACCAAAGTAATTCCCAGAAATCTGTCTTCTTCCTCTTTCCACACTAATTGCTAATTTGTGGGCAAAATATGAAGGCTGAGGAAAGGTGAGAGGTTTCATCATCCTACCTGCAGAAAAGAAGACTTGGAGGAAGTTAGAATTGTACTGAAGAATTC
>VYZT01035560.1:0-16848 GCA_013400735.1 Pomatostomus ruficeps | reverse complement strand
ATATTATATAATTATTATATGTATATATAAATTATTATGTAATTATACACATATTTGTGTTCAGATATATACAAAATATTAGGGTGGGATGATTTTTTAAATTGTTTTTATTTTGGGGAAGGAGAGATTCTTTAAAGACTAGTCATTTGAGACTACAACAATGATGGGAGAAGCTGAGGGTTGCAATTACCAGTCTTTCTTTTGGAAAGGGAGAAGAAAGTTCGGATTGTTTACAGAAACAGAAAGATGAAAGCAGCATGGCCTGTTTCCTTGTGAAAGGGCTTGAGTGGGACGCGAGGTTTCAGGGGATGTGATTTTCAGATCAGCAGGATCTGTTCACAGCGGCACCTTCTCCCAGCACTCATTTCCTCACCTCCATCCTCTCGCCCTTTTTCCGCCCCATTGGCCATGTCGGCTCCGCTGTGTGCGGGCTGCGCTGTAAAACCCGTCAGCAGAGCGATCGGGGTGGCGAAACCCAGAGAAAAAAGCCGGGAGTGGGAAGCGACTGTCGGAGATGCTGAAGGGCGGAAAGTGCCTCGCTTGGCGCCCTAACAAAGAGCACGGGCCGCACAATTACCCTCACAGAAAGATACATTAAAAACCGAGAGTCGGGAGAGGAGATAAAAGGGAAAGCAGCCACACAACAGCTGACAACCAGGGAAATGCTGAGAAAAAGGCTGAAAGGAAAAGGCCTGCATGCGTGAGGGTAATTGGAACCAAATAAACACAGCTCCCCCCTTTCGCTCCCACCCTCTGAGAGAAACAGCGTTTTACGCATTCCTCCTAAACAAGCACTTTGTGAATGTGTCACATATTTCTGCCCGGAGAAGCAAGAAAAATATCATCGCGCTCTGGGAATTAACCAAGAACAGAGTTTGTTTCCAACATTTCTTCCAGCCTTTTGCTTTTCAGCTACTCAACTCACCTCTGCCTCCTCACGGGGCTCTTCCAGAAGGTTCTGGGTGGCCGCACCTGCCTCACCCCAGCCCTGTTGGAATGGGACAGGCTTCCTGCAGGTCCCATCTTCATCAGAGCAAAGCCTTCAGAAGGCTTTTAGAGGAGTTTAGGTGCACCAGAGCAAGGAGTGGAGGAGGCATAGGGTGGGCAGCAAGGGCCGAACCCACCCCAGCTGGCTCTGTTTGAGGCTTTAGCACCTGTGTCATGTGAATCTGAGCTCTCATCAATATCAACCCCCTCATTCACCTTTTAAAGGGAGCACCAGGATTCCTCGCTAGCCCATTTTGCCAATCCAAAGTTGCTTCTTTGTCCCCCACTCAGCCCTGCTTAAAAACTGGTAGAAAAGTGTGAGAGAGGAAACACTTGAAGTTTTGCGCAGTCGTGGGGGTTTTTTTGAGGGGGGGAAGAAGCAAGTGAAGGATAATTCTCCACACAAGTTCATAGAATGATTTAACTATTTAGGTGGGAAAAGACCTTTAAGATCATTGACTCCAACCATTACCCAACACTTCTAAGCCCACCACTAAACCATGTCCCTGAGTGCCACATCCACACTTGTTTTAAGTATCTGCAGGGATGGTGACTCCACCACCTCCCTTGGCAGCCTGTTCCAATGTCTAATCACTCTTTCTGTGAAGAAATTCTGCCTAATGTTGAACCTAAACTTGCTCTGGTGCGGCTTGCAGCCATTTCCTCTTGTCCCATTGCTGGTTGCCTGGGAGCAGAGCCCGACCCCCATCCAGCTACATGCCCCTGTTGGGGAGCTGTAGGGAGTGATAAGATCTTCCCCGAGCCTCCTTTTCTCCAGGCTTAACACCCGCAGCTGCTTCAGCTGCTCCTCATAGGACTTGTGCTCCAGACCCTTCACCAGCTTTGTTTCCTTTCTTTGGATCACAAAGTTTGACAGTTAATGATAAAAGCCACTCAACTGGACCATCTGGAAGATTCACTGCAGAACTGCTTGGTTTCATTATAAAAACAAAATCAATATTTAAAGACTGACCTAATTGGTGTGTGGGTTTGGTGGCATAAAACATTTGTGTCCAAAAAAGCCTTTTATTTCAAAGCAGTAGAATTAAATTGCAGGAATCAATGCAAAAATCTTGATTTCCCTGATGTTACTAGAAGAGCTCTGGAGTGCCTGGAGAAAAGGAGGCAGCGAGGCTGCTGGGCTGTGCCAAAGTGGAAGGCCTGCTTTCCCAGCTTCCCAAGTACAACCCGGCTGCTCCAGATCCTGCCAGCCCAGAGAGGGGCTGACGTGGAGTGTTTCAGCTCTGACGGTGCTCTATAAAAAGCTCAACATCCTCTTTGTGCTCTAAAGCCACACTGCGGTTCCCCAGTCTAAATTAAATCAAGCCTAAAGAGACTTCAGAAAGGAGTGCACAAAAAAAACCAGTCAGGAAATTTCAAGCTGTTTTCCAGGTCCCACTTACCAGCAACAGGACTCGGAGCTGTTTGCGTGCGCTGGGGCTCATCGAAAAGAAGACGATAAAAGGTATGTTTTGCCCTTGAGCACACGAGACATCACCACTTGACCTCCTGCCCTGGTTTTGCAGGGCCATGGGCTCCATGCTGGTGCTCCCAGGGAGCCGGTGATCCCCCCAAGCCCCCGGGCTGCTCCTGCCATCCCTGACCGCGGGAATTTCGCTTCCTCTTGGCACCTCCTGGTGGCCGCGGGGGGACCCCGGACTGTGAGACCACCGTGTCCTGTGGTGCTCAGCTATGAATCCAATGCTTCTATGAGCAATAAGATACCCTAAACCTATATATTTTTATAGGAGATCCACCACATTCCCCGGAAAGGCAGTACTCGATGTTAAACGAGGTCTGCTAGAAAGCATACAGCAGCCCAGATTCTTTTCAGCAAGCACATTTCTGGGCATGGACTACTTCAGCAGGTAAACTGTTAATTAAACTACCATTAATGACTGGTAACCAATATATAAATGCATTCCTATAAATAGATATTGCTCCATATCCCAGGTTATCAGTCATGCTACTTAGTCTGAGATAATGAATTCCACACCAAATTACCCCACAGTAGCCATCTCATTTTTCTGTAAATTGTTCTGTTTAAAGGAGAATGCTTTAGCCTACAATTGTGGTGAAATTGGGCTTGGCAAGGGATTACAGCAGCTGCAGAATCTCTTTGTTGAGCTGAGCATGAATCCAAGCCTTCTAAGAGATGCTTTAAGGTGCCAAGATCAATACTAGAGGGGCAGAGCTTAGAACAAATGGGCCACAAGGGCCAAGTTCTGCTGGTAAATCAGTCTGGTAATGACATGGCAGGGATGTCATAGCTGGTACTGGCAGTCTGAAAGGTTGACCAGCCAAAGTGAGCCAGGATGTGGCAGCCAGAGAAACAGAGAGTCCAAGGGCTAGCAGTGACCTCTGGAGAGACAGCTGAGAGACAGATGTTTGGATTAGGGACATGGACTCTCCAGCCTGACTGATGATCAATGATCCAGAAAGGCAACAAGTAAATGAGTTTGTGCCTTGAAATCTGGTGATCTGAAAACAATTTAAAGTAATCCCATAAAACCTTGAATTTGACATCTGCCACAGGGACAAGATTCCTTTCTTTACACTGCTTTTGACAGACTCTAAACTGTGTATCTTAACCACACTGTGAGCAGTAACAAAGCCAAAGTATTCCTGGTTAATGAATGGCAACTAGTCACTGAAAGTAACTGGCCATGAGCTACATACAGATTAAAATTAAACCTCTCATAGTTTAACAAATGTAAGCAGACACTGCTGTGGGGTTTTCTTTTCTTTTAAATTAGGAAGTGCCAGTTCTTTGGAATCCTTACTATAGAAGGAACTTTGGTCAAAGTTAGTTGAGAGGCTGGAACTTTGGTCAGATGAAGTTTTTAGGGTACTAACTGGTCCATAGCACCAACACACCACCTCACCAACCAGTTAAAAGCTTTGCTTTGCTGCTCTACTGCCTCTGTGAAAATCCTCAACGGGCCACAAGCTCACAGAGCACCACGGAATGGTAAACCTGCTTATCAGGCCACTCTCTAGGATCCAGGGAACTCATGGTCATATTCTTGAACTAGACTAAAAACCTGCTCCAAGATGCAGACACATGCTCTTTTCTCCTGAAGTTTCACAGTTATTGCCTCAGAAAAAAAAAGGAGGTAGTTTCCCATGTAACTGAAATTTTGTATTTTGTTGTGCTGTGTTCAAAACTGGACCTTGAAAAACGAGGGGGATGCTTATGTAAAAGGTTTGTTGTAAAAAAGAAAGGAAACCTTTCCATTTAAAATTAATCCAAGCCACTACTTACTGTAAAAGTCACAACAGTGTAAGACAGCCAAGCAGTAACATCTTGTACTCCTGACTCTCTGGAAAGGAAAGCTTGTCAACAGACTTCCGTAAAATGTGCACACAAAGACACAAAGACAAATTATAGAAAAAGGTACCCATTTATTCAAGGTATGACAAGGATATTTACAGTATTCATTTGCCCAGAATAAGATCCATCCTTATGACTTTTAAAGCAGCAATTATAAATTACATTTAAAAGGGGAAACATTCCAAGCATGTTTCTGTTAGAGATATTCTTACAAGGACAGAAACACTTTAAGGCTAAGTTGTTTTGACTTTTGCTGCTACCCACCATGCCACAAAACCATCTCAAAGACAATGTTACCTTGAGGGATAGACTATGCTAAATTCAATACACAATTCTGTTCCCTCAGATGTGTTTCACAACAGTTCACATGTGACAAAAAATTGACTTTTGATTTAAAACAATGAATTAAATAAAAATGAGATGACCTGCCTACACCCCAACATCTCAGAGAGGCAAAAGATCATCCACAGCAACACGTCAGCCACCTCCAAAAGACATGATCAGCTCTCTTGTTAATGAAGGTACTCAGCTTACCAAGCAACTTGCTGCAGCCAGAGATCCGTAGTCATGTGGTGCAATCCACCTTTCCCATCACATTATTTTTCAAGAGAGAAGAACAAAAACCTTCAGGTAGCTGATTTCTAAGGTAAAGGATGAACACTGTCTGCTTGGTTCCCACAGCACAGACTAGTGCCCTACCACAGCAAATAGGACGAGCTGGCTAAGCTGCTGTAGTGTTATTCTCTAGTCACTGTAACACACAACAGAGCTATTGGAGCAGTTAAAATTGGGTTATCTAAAATGGATTATCTCTTGAGGTAGAGCCCACAAGTCATATTTAGTCCTGTCCATAAACTGCAACGCACACACCATCAAGCAAATACAGCCATTTTTCCATCATTTATAAAGCAAACCCACTGATTTTTCACATGTTAATTGTAAAATCACAGCTTTTTTTTTTTTCTGAATAATTTTCTGCCTGTTTTAGAAGGAATAAATATTGATAATAGTAGATTGTGGCTATTTATACAGTTGCAATGAAAAAAATCCATGTTTTATACAAATAAACTTCAGAGTGACTTTCAAAAGGGTTGGTATATGAGGATTCTTTTTAACTTAAAACTTATTTTGAAAAATTCCAATTTTAACTGCATAATAAAGGGAAAAAACCCCAAAAAACCCCAGTCATTAGACCCTTAAGCTACATAGCTACTTTTAATACTACATTGGGCCATTGATTCAGGATTACATGAAAGGGAAAAGAAAGTGAAACACAACAGAAACACCCCCCTGCCTGCACAAACACAATTCACTGAACGAGCAGGGTGAGGATGCTGTAACTAAGCCTATGGAAAGTGCACAACATTTAACATTCCAACAGAAACAGACGTGACCTGTGCTTTACGGGGGGACATTTATTCCAGGTTAGCCAAGAATCCTCTGTAACAAAGCTGTTGCTGTAACCAAGAGAAGTTGTTTGGAGATAACCCCAGTAACAAGTTACAAACACATGGAGATTGGCACTTAATCTTTAGTCAGCCCCAGTCACTCAATTTTCTCCCCAGAGACTCACGTACACAGAACTTTAAGTTTCCATTTTATTACCATAAAAAATAAAGTCAATTTGTAGTTCCAAAGTAAACAAAGAAAGCTTAGTTTCAAACTGTTTAAAAACAATGCTCCAAATTCTGGTAAGTTACATTTCACAGGGTTCACATCAGAACCTGAACCTAATGCATTTTTTTGTGAACTAAGCGTATTTCACAAAGTCTTCGTGTTAGTGACAAAGGGCTACATTCTCATCTGGATGCACATGTAACATGGCTCAAGGAGAACAACCTGGGAGGACTGCGAGTCAGCTTCCAGAGTTCCCCACTGAGCTGTACATGTTCAGAACCAACATTTAAGACCAAAGTTATTAAAGATTGACCTTTTGCATATTCCAAAATGGAAGGCAAATACAATCAACTAACATTTGGCTTTGAAACATTAAGATAACAATGCTGTATTTCAGCCACATATTTACAAAAATGTTTACAACAGAACTGTGTAGGGTTTCCTTTTTATTGTCATAATACACTTATAGATGAATAGTCATCTTAACCTTCATGCAAAGATGCATCTCTTGTTACACAAGAAGTTTCCTGTTTGATTTTTTGCACTCTGAGGATAGCAAGCAGAGGGTTGGGTAAATTTGGGTCACCCTTAAAAATGTAGGCCTGTTTGCTCTACTGCACCTTCAAAATAAGGAGGTAAAGGACAGGCACCGTTAATTCCACAAGGGTTTTTTGCCTCTAGCATGTTTTCCAAAACCAACAGAAAGAGTCTTGAACAGTTGTAACACGGGTTATTCCATGACTTTCCCCTCTTCAGTTTACTTCCTGAACTCTGGAGTTACTTTCCTAGAAGCATACTTGTCGAGCTTCTTTTCTATGTATATTGTTGACTATACATTTTAAATTAAACTGTTATGTAAAGAATGTAACAAGCTTTTTCCTTTGTACACAACTTAATCTTTGTGCTGAGTATTCTTCAAAGGGATTTTATAAATAATACAGTAAAAGTTTAGATCAGTCTTCCACCCTCTCATCATTATACCATGTTGTTGCTTTCTCCAACTTTATCTACAAGCTGTGGAAAAGGAGACAAAAAGGTTTTAAGCTGATGGCATTTATGTACAGTGAAGCCACTCTCAAATACTGCTTGCTACTTGCACAGTTAGTATGCGACTGGAAATGAGAGTCAAGTAGTACTCACCGAGGCCTCATGGTTTAGGTTTGTGAAAACCAAAATTCTTACAATTGCAATTGTGTTTCTGCATGACATGTTTTCTCATATAGACATTAACAGTGCAACATGAAGAGGCAACAGAATGAGAAAGGAAATAGAAGAATGCAGATAACACTGCCAGCTTAATGGTTAAAACAAAACAATACAGTCTCAGCCACACATGCATTAGTAGACCAAGGAAGATATTTCAACTGACCATTACTGTGGATTCTCTTCTGAGCCTACGTAGGCTTTGAATAAAACATTAACAATTATCTTTTAAAAACAAGATTTAACCCCATTTAACCCCATAATTTATGATCAAATTAAATATGACTAAGATCAATTGACAAATGAGACATTCAATTGATCATGAATTATGAGCCACAACTTGGCCTAACTGTGAGACTGAACAGATGATCTGGAACACTCATTTTTAAAAAACAGCCCATATGTATCTAAGTTATTCCCTACTTAGAATTAATTCTACTATTAATTTTTAGTAGTAGTTATTAAAACTGTTGCTTTCAAAACTAGTATTAAAAATGCTGGTGTTAAAATACATACAAAAATTAGCACAGTAAAAGCAGTTGACTGAAACACCCTAGATTGGCATCTTTCTGGTATCTGTTAACTGTCTTCAAATCCGTGGCCATTTGGGTTAAAAAAATGGAAAACTCCATTTGAAAAAATACAAATCTTAGTAATAAAAAGATGTAGCCTGGTGCAGTGGACCTTAATAAATGTATCTGATGAATGACTATGCATGAGTTTCTGGGTTCACCATGCAAGCTGCAACTTAACACTGAACTCCACTGTTTGCTTTTACAAGCCACTTTTCCTAAGTTCACCCGAATACTGCACCAAGAACAGTATCCTCCTCATTGCACAGACAGGAGAAGAGGCCCAGGGCAGGGGCAGGATTCACCTGTCTGGTCATCCAGGGCCAACAGTGAAGCAGGAAGAACCCCTGCATTCCCAGTCACAATCCAGGGCTCTTCCCACTTCACTACTTGTGAGCAGGGGCAGCTTCAGCAAACATTCTGTTGTTCCTTTTACACCTAGAAGTTTCTCCCTGGGAATGAATGTGACGTGTATGTACAGGAATGCACTTGAAGTCATTGCTCCAAAGTTATATTTGCTTTATTTTTGATGCATTTCTACTCGTGCTAAATCAGTGGAATAAAAACCAGAATAAGCTTCAACTGTTGAATAAAGTACCAAACTTACCGAGCTTATACCAGGTAAATTCAAGAGATATCCAAGAACTGGAACTCTTCTAATAAAGCCAACCACCACAGGAAAGAAGCCCCTTTAGGTAAGACATCAGAAGATTATATTAGTTTTTATAATTAAGCTTTTCTCATACTGCTATAACATGAAAAAAATAGCAGGTAATTTTTAAACCAAGATTACATAAAATCTTGCAACTTGTTAGCGGCACACTTGTTTACCAAATATATCAAGACACATTCATCAGAGAAAGGAGAAAACCAGGAAAGAAATGGTGTATTTTTAAATGGATTTAATTTTCTTCATAGCTGGCAACTCTCAGTCAGCTAATCAAAAAATAACTCAAGCCAGAATACCCAACTTAGTCAGCAAAACTGGTTTCTCAAAATTGCATGCATATTTTGAGATAATTCCTCTTTATAGTATAGAAAATACATTCAGGACCCAATGTAGAAACAAATGAAGTTAGTTCTGAGTAATTAAAACTATGTACGGTGCTCTTTACATTAACTAAGGTAAATGAAGCATGACAGAGATGTGCACGCATTTATTTCCCAAATTTAGGTCAGCAGTTTGAATCATGACCCTGGGGCTGTTGCCTGGCATAGCTGCTAAGGTGCAGCCCCTGCACTGTCCACTTAATCTGTGCAGCAGAAAAGGGAACTTCCTGTGGCAGTATCTCAGCTGTTTGCAGCCAGCTGGTGGCATTCCCAGCGATCTCGTGTTGAGCATTCCCTGCATGGAATAAGGATTAAGGTTAAATGAGGCCTTAGCTACGGTGACACAGTGAAGTTTCACAAGTCATCATCCTCTTCACCACACTGCTAAGAACTATTTGCTGGGTAATATCAATACCAATAAGGAGATTTTTTGACCTTTTTCTTTTTTGAAAGAGACCAGATTATTTCAGCGGCCCAATAAATTGTGATGCAGGGCACACAAATCACTTGTAAGAGATTAAAACAGCTGCTGTATCCAAGAATAAGGAATAGTCAGTACAGGAAGGATAATACTATCAGCCTTAATTCTGCATGCCTATAATCTGAACAAGGCTCCAAAAGCACCTTAGATTACAACTGTCCCATAATAGCCAGGGCAGTTTTCTGCTGTGCAACCAAGCAGCAGGATCCTGTGGAACAGTATAAAATGATGCTTGAGGAAAGATGTCATTTGTAACTTCTTCAGAAAGGAGCAAATTGCTGAGAACACAATGATGGTTGAACTGAACAGGACTGAAGCAGAACAAAAAGCTTTGCTTAAAGTTGTCACTACCCAACCTTGTAGCAAGGGATTTAGATTCTACCAACTATTAAGCACTGGAAAAGATGGTAACAGAATCATGGAATCATCAAGGCTGGAAAAGACATTTAAGATCATTCAGTCCAAACCAGTGGTCTCCAGATGTTTTAAATTAAAACAGAGCAGATAAACATTCACACCTGGAATTACCCATCTCTTGTTGATACCTTTCCGGCTAAGGGATAGTCCTAGGGATAACTATTGATCTTTTATAAACCTCTCAGCATTATTTTACGTTGCTAGGCCCTGGCTAGCACCACTAGGTATTCCATAACCATACCTGCCTAGACACAGTAACTTATAACTTTTCTGAGATCTTTTAAAAGGAGGGCGTTTTGTTGGAAACACATTTTACTTGCTTTGTACTGGCTGATTAAACCAAGCACTACATGCAAGAAGTGACAATGTATTCAGTGAAATACTGTAATTATCAAAGCACTTGCAGTGACAGAATTCAGAGTAACACAGAGTAGAACAATAAGAAATACATTAAACCCACAAAATTCATTTTCTGAAATTTCACTGTCTTCAGTAGGAGCCAAGTTCAGATTTATTTCTAAAAGGAAACATTTTATGTGAACTAAATACCAGATTAAGATGTGATTTCACTGAGTACAAAAAGAGCTCCATGAAAACAGCGGTTTCACTTTGATTAACAGGAACAGTATTATTTAGCCACTCGCTGAACACTTCAGAGTCTGAAACTTGATCAATAAACATTAGTGAAACTGTCTGCATCTGGACAGAAGTCCAAGAACAACTAGAAGCCTCCCTTTGTACTTTTTAGCTTTGTTCTGTAGGAAAGCATGAAACTTCAACCACGGAAAGATAAAAATACAGATATCTATGCAGGTTGTAACAAGTCAAATTCTTTTACTATTACAGTTGCATTTATGAAGCACTTAAATGACACATTGTGAAAGTTATAACATGTTTCAAGATTGCTGTTAGAAAAATTAGAATTTCCATTTTTCCTTAACTCAGTCAAGATACTGCTAACCCAAACCAGCAGTTCTGACTCTAAGGCACAATTGTAATGAAACATGACTGAAAACATCTTTTCCCTGGGCTGCCATAGTGATGAAATGGTAAGGTTACAAACCTAGGATGGTAATAACTACATATTTTGCCCCATTTGTTAAAGAAAAGAACAAACTTCCCACCAAAAAAAGTACTAAGTATCCCTTTTCCATGAGGAAATATTTAAACTTCACACTGCCAACAATTTGGGCTCCCACGTATTTTGAAGCTTTACAATTCTTTGGGTAGACACCAACCTTACCAAAGTCACTTTGGTAAATGTCTCACAAATACTAGATTTGAGTCTTGGAAAAATACTTACCAACTTGTAAATAAACAATGTCATATAAAATCTGCTAAAAAGGAACATTTAAAGGATGCTGCTTTGTCAACTCTAACACAGTAACACTACACAAATGCATTTATTCCTAGCTACACCAACACAAAGTTATTTTTAAACAGGACTTACCTGAACAATAGGAAGAACCCATAAATTTCAAGGATCATTCCTATTAAAGGCCAACCAATGAGAACTATGAGCACACCACCCAGGAAGAAGCCCGTTGCTTTCATTTTGTGTTTTTGAAAGAAGAATCTAAATGTTCTTTCTAAACCAATAACAAAAGACAAGCCAGCCACAAATAAAACCTAGAAAAGACAAAAAAAAAAAAAAAAAACAAAGAAAGAAAATAGCTAATTATGTTCCCAAGTACAGGATGTAAACATATATACATATAAAATAAAATTAGACTGCTTTTCTTGCACAACTTCTTTTAATACCAAAAGACAGATGGTGAGAATGAATTTACTATTGATTTTCTTTTGTAAGGTCCATCTTAAAGTACCTGTAGCTCTCAGCTGCTTAAAAGTAAAGAGTCTACTCTTTGTGCTCTCTGCCAAACGCACTGGAGACAAAAGACCTGCTGACAACAGTTGTATCTGCCTTGTCCCATACATACAATCTTTACCACAAGTGGTGCTGAAGCTCAGTGCTACCGACAGCAAAGGTTCCTAAAAACTGAGAGCACACATCAAAGTACCTCTGTTCTGGGCCACTGACATCTTCAACAGCTTACACTGATCCACTCATAGTGCACAGCCAGAGAAGGAAAACTGCTGAACAGTTGGTTTTTACTGTGTAGAGCCTTTTTGCTGTTTATTTATTTGTTCCAGTGTAGACTGAACACTATCACACTAGTCCCAGCTAGTTAGAACTATTTCTAGTGTCCTTCAGCAACACGACTCGTCATTATTTCAGCTTATAAGCACACATCTGGGCAACATTTTTGCTCAGAAAGTGGTAATATCTCAGATTTTACTCAAGATTAAGTTTTGTATGGTATTTAATAAATCACTTTCTCAGAACCTCCTGCCCTTTCTAACTTTTTTAAAAATAAAAACAACTCTCTGCAAGGGTACAGTACCTTTTCTTGCATTATCTTTGGTTACCACATAGCCTGTCATTGTCTCTTCCTACCTACATTTTCATCATTTTCCCTAAACAGGATCTCGTATTTCCACCTTATATTAGGAAAAGAAAATATAAGCATTATTTAATTTTTCTCTCTTCAACTGCACACTTAATGATTCATAACACTGCTTCAACTAATGCACTTAATTCAAATACACAATTTTATATTTCCCTACAGTGAATCTCAGTATTTGAGAATAAAACTGATCTGTTTTGACTACAGACTTTTAGGCATCAGCAAAAGAGGGGGTGAACCTCTACCAACCAGGCTGTGCTTTGGCTGGCTGGCAAAGCTGAGAACAGCAGAGGCACAGAGATTATCACACGCAGAAAATACCCTGTCATTTTATATTTGGATTGGAAATTTCGTGTACCAGAATTAGGATTTATTTTCTCTGCCGCTTTGAGCAACAACTTTGTTTTGCTAAAAGCTGAAGATACTGAATCTCTCTTTTCTGAAGGGGGTCTGGCTCTTCTAAAGCCAGAACTGCCAGCAATTCTTTCTTTCCTCACTCCTTTGCACTGCAAAGCTACATTTGCTAGCACGTACTTAGTGATTCTTGTCCAAATATATACTTAAATTGACAGTTATCTTACAGGATCAGAAAAAATCACATTTGTAGCAGCACAGCTGTGGAACAAGCTGCTTCTTGTCTACCAACATCCCACAGGCCTGACCCAAGGCTATTCACATCAGTGTGAGCTGTTCTAACCTCAATCAGGAAAAATGATTCACTCCTATCACTGAGTGCAACTCCTCCTTTATACCAAATCACCACAGTAATCTTTGTCATGCAGCTTCAAACTGATAACATTTCTTCTATTTTTAATTATAGACCATATACTTGATTCTAAGCAGTGCAAAAAAGGCACTTACATTTCCAATAGCCAAAAGAGCTTTGTCAAAGAAGAGTATCATTCCAAAGAAGAGGAAAAACACTCCAAAGCCTGTTAGTCCCATTCCAATCTCTGAAAAAGAAGCAAATTTAGGCATGTAACAAAACATGGTACCAAGAAAAAGTCATGGAAAAGACTGGGAATAAAATTAGACATCCAATCTAAAGACATTTTAAATTTAGAGACTTCCCCGAGTGTACAAATATCATACATCTTGTAGACACCAATTACTTGAACAGGCAGATCTTTGGAAGCTGCTTATCAAAAATGCCTGTATTTAGAACTAGACACTGAAATTGAATGCAACCAAAGGCAATCGTGCATATATACATATGGCAAAGACATACGTCCCTTTTGATTAATTGCTAGTATGGAGAAAAGGATTGCTTTGTAGAGATAATGAAACTTTGTTTTTCAGATTAAATCAGCCGCTCAGAACATGGTACAAACAACATCAAGGTCGTGGGTTTGATTCCCATGTAGGTCATTCACTGAAGAGTTGTGGATCATTGAGTGGATCCCTGTAATCCTTCCCTTTCAACTCAGTGTACTCGGGAATTTGCAGATCTTATCCCATTACCTTTACCACAGTAATGTAAGTACCCTGGTCCTCTCCATCCTCCTGAGACCTCATGTTCCACCTCCCATAACCCTGCATAGCAGGCCCACTTGCCCCAGTTTTCAGATGGAACACAACTTGGATGAATCCTGCAGGATTTTTCCAAGTTACACATGTGCCTAGTAGATAATAAATACTCAGGGATCAATGTTCAATTATATTTTTCACAATTAAATGCTAGAACTACATTACACGTAGATAGAATACCTCTAGACTGCTAGTGTTGCATAGCAGTTTCATTTTATTAAATTTTTCATTTTATGATCCTTATTTGCAGATTTTTTTTAAAAATACCTTTTGTACTTAATATATTTGCTTATATTGTGGACTGGGCAGTGCTAGGTTAACAGTTGAACTCAATGTTCTTAAAGGTTTTTTTCCAATCTAAACAATTCTATAAACTTTGAGTTCTGCAAAGGATGCTCAAGAAATACTGTGAAGCCAAGAGTAGGATGGAAGATTTGTGCATGAAACTGGGCTAGAAATGTCAAGCTATGATTAAAACTACCATTTGACAATAGCCTCTAAAGTATCTTGAAGACTGCTCTTAGAAATTCATCCTGCTTTTAATTCTCAATCTATAAACCCTTAATTTCACTCTTACAAACTGAATAGGAGAGAAAAACCAGGAGAGAAAAACGCAGCTGCAAAACCACATGCAGTTATTATTGCTTTCCCTGTGACCAGACAATTTAGAAACCTATAGGACACAAAAACGGCTTAGCAGAACCAGCCCGAATAATACAGACAGGCTGGCAGCCCAGAACCTGCTGGTACGTATGTATATTTTGAAGTTCCAAGTACTTTTGCATAGCCTGTCCTGAAACAAACAAAAACCCACCCCCACAATCACAGCCTTCACTGCTGCTGTTGGCCAGATCTACCTCGATATATTTTAATTGCACTTCATAGATGTAGTTGGTCATTGCTTGGGCGTAAAGGAGGATAATTATGCCTATTTCAGGACTTCCATGTAGTTATTGGAAACGAATTTCAAACCAGGTCAAAGAGATTTGTTACAGCAACATTCCACTCCCCAAACTTCTGTAAGGGCTTGGCTTTCAGCAGAGCACATGGTGTTAGAGCTGTAGGTCTGTAGTACCGCCTGCCACTTTAAACTGTTACCATGAGCATTTTAACACCCCACAATTAAAACCACTAAGTAACTCAATAAAATCAATTTACTACAGGCACTCTCTCCACTTGTTTACAATGAAAAATGGAATTCCAAATTGCATTTTCAACGGATCTGCTGACTGAAGGCAATATAACAATTGCAACTGCCCTTTTCTCCAGTAGTCTTTGCTTCGGAAGAGCAGAAACAATCTGTATTCTGGAACAAAAACACTTGGAGGCAGGACTCCAGAGGAATTACCAGCTGCCAGCAAGATAAATAGGCAGCCATGGGAAGTGAGTACTCACTCCTCCTGCACACACAGCACAAGGTATGGATCTGGCACGGAGGCGGAGGCCAACTCCCAACAGCTGCTGCAATCGCCTCTCTGACACTTCTCTAATCCCCCGAAACGTGTTTGTAATCACTTCTGCCACATTGCATTCTGATTCACTTCACAAGTCACCCATATTCTCTGGTTAGTGGAGGGAAAGGGAAAAAAGAAAAAGGAACATTATTCTCATTATCCCAAAATAACTACTGGAAGAAGATGAATGATCCAGGACTGTCATCCTCTGGTGCTGATATGTCAGCAGAGGGTGTTACTGACTTGATTTATATCAGAATTTGGAAATATATTTAACTACTGTTCTTAGAAGAAGGAAAAGAAAAAGTGCTGGCATTTTGTATAAAATCTTTTCAACAACAAACTATGAATATTTATAGAGGGAGCAAACTATTTTTAAATGTTTTCTCCTGTGCCAGAAGAGCTTTCCCACATTAGTCAAATGCAACATATCAATGCCTAGAAATGCAGAAAAACACACTAGCCAGGTTGCATTTATTCTGGATTTATTATGATTTCCTGAGACAAGAGAGCAAACCTTCCTCAATGTTTCTCCAGAAATTCCATCATTAACGGAAGAGTACTGCAGCACTGTGTCAAAACAGCTTAGTAGATATTAAGATTCAAAATTAAGATACATTGCTTGTGAAAGATTAGGGCAGACAATGCACATCCCCAGTCTTTCATAGTGCCCTGTATAGTGCAAAATAAAATGGAATTGTGTGCTATGGACTCGAAGAAGGCAAAAACTAATACAGTTTATATTCAATGTATAACTATTATTTTGCTAGAAGTATTTTTTAGTATTTAAAATTCAACTAGGAAAAAGCTAGGTGCATTCTTTTGCAATTACTGGTGGTTTATAACAGCATTCAATGCACCATTTAAAATTACGTTCTAGACTACAGATGCAAAATTAACTTTCCAAACATCAACCAATGCAGTGGTTCTCTCCAGCTATTTATCACACTACTCCACCAGTGACTCTATGGCTAACTCTGTATTTTTCCAGACAGCACTAAGTTTTAAAACTGATGAACTATCTTCAGAATTTCAGAAAACTGAGGGAAAAAAACCAAAACCAAAAACAACAATAAGAACAAAAAAACCCTTAAAACCCCTAAATGTCACAGTATTTTATTTACTACTCTTGTCTCTGACAGTTAAAACCAACAGTCTTAGCACTGGAAATAGCTGAAGGTCCCAAATGAGGAACCAAGGAAAACAGTGAGTCTCTTTCTGAAGAGATTTTTCTGTTTTTGCCCAATGAATACTCCAGACAGGAAGTTAAGACCAAAAGCAAAGCTCACAAGGGTTTAATCAATCAGAAATCTAAATATTAACCCCAAGGATTAGTACTCATCCCAGTAACAGCACAATATCTGAGTATCTCATGAATTCATTGACCCTGAATGCTGCTAAACTCTGCTGCTGGTCTCCATCCTTGGCCTTAACTGGCTCTCCAATACCTCCATTTCCAGCATCCTGCTATCAAACTTAAGTTATTTTAACTTTTTTTTTCTAAAATTTTCACACCCTCCTTCATAACTGATGCTGTGGTGCTTATCAGGCAGACTCGTTTCCTTCTGCGGCAATCCTACCAGAAATGCATCATACATGAGATGGGAATTTAAATCCAAGGCCTAACGTTGTGCTTTACTTTGCAGCTTAAGCTGTTATCATAGAATCACAACTGTTAGGGCTGGAAGGGTCCTCTGGAGGTCACCCAGCTCAATCCCCCTGCCCAGGCAGGGTCACC
>VYZT01035550.1:20537-33297 GCA_013400735.1 Pomatostomus ruficeps | reverse complement strand
TGTCCTGGCTCCAGCCCCAGGGGAAGGGGGAGTTTGGACTTTGGGGGGTTTGTGCAGAGCCAGGAGCTGCAGCTGCTGATCCCAGTGGGTCCCTCCCAGCTCAGGACATTCTGGGATTCCCTGGAATCCTTCAAAGAGGGAATTTTGAGCCCTGCCCGCAGCCCCAAGCGAGTGTGGCCTTTAACGGCAGAGCAGTCCCTGGTGGGGACGTTTCTCCTGCTCTCTCCAGGGTGAGCCCATTCCAAGCAGATTTCTGACCAAATCCAGCCCTTTCCTTTGGTCTCCATCTCCATCCCCCCAGTTCCCAGCCAGGGAGCTGGGGCCTGGCAAAGCTTTGCCCTGCAGGATGGAATCACAGCCCCCAGCCGAGGCCCCCCGAGCTGAGTCCCCGTGAAGGGCCCTGGGTCCCTGGGTGACCTCGAACAAAACATTTCCCTTCTCACCCGTGGTGAGCCTGGCCCGAGCCCTCCCAGCTGCCCCTGCCGGGCTCACAGCTGAGCTGTCCTGGGGGAAATAAAGCACAGATGAAAATTGCAAACCATCATCAAGCCCTGATAAATGTTTCAGACACGGTCTGGGGCCAGGAGGAAAGGCTGGAATTAAACCACGGAGAAAGCTGGACCAGCACTTACATGGTTTTTAATTTCTTTTTTTTTTTTGGCTGTTATTTATCCCTGCTTAACTCTTCACGAATCTCAGCTGCTGCACACAGGCTGGGAAATTTTTATATCCTGACCATATGTGCTGGGTGAAGTTGATTGAGTTGATTGATGAATAAATGGAGTTGATTGATGGCTGGAGTTGATTGATGGAGTGCTGAGCTGACAGGGAGCTGCAATTTCTTCCCCATCCCGAGGATTTCACCTCTGCAGCCCTGATCTGTCCCTTGGGGCTCCACCCAAACCACCCCATCCTTGCTCCCAGGGAGGGGTCCCTGCCAGGCCAGGGGGGCTCTGGGGGGGCTTTAAGGGCCCTTCCAGCCCAGCCCATCCAGGATTCTGTGATGGGGGGCTGGAATATCCAGCCTGGATGTAAGCACAGGATGTCTGATCTTCCCAAAGTGCTCCTGGCTGGAGAGAGCTGAGGAGCCCCAGCCCTGGGTGATCCCCCAGCCTTTGCCTTTTCCTTCCAGGGCAGAACGAGAGCCCAGACCCGAGCAGGCAGCAGGGAATGGGAATCTGGGATGGATTCCCCAGGGCCAGGGAAGGGCAGGGGCCACAGGAGGCTGGGGACAGCACCGTGCCAGCGCTGAAATGCCAGGGGCTGGAAATCCACCCAGGAATGGACACCTGGCACTGCCTGCAGCTCCTGGAGCGCGGGCTTGGGGCGTGGGTCCCTCAGATGTGGGTCTGACCCTGAAGAGTCCCAGCAAATCCCAGCTCAGGGCAAATCTGGGAGGAAAAACAATAAAATGTAAACGAGAAAAAAAGCTGCTCTGCTCTGAGCTGAAGTGAAATACCAGGAATATTGCGAGCAGCCAAGTTAAAGGGTGTCCAGCTGGGAAAGTGCTCTTAAGGTAATGAAAGAACGAGAACAAAATCAAAACGAAAAATGAGACATTTGCCCAGAACCCTCCCTGATGAGGAGCTGCTGGAGCTGGGCTTTGTCTTCCAGGGACAAACCCAGGCTGGGCTTTTGGCTTCGGGGAATGATGAAGAGAAGGAGTCATCAGGGAGGGCAGCTCCCAAAGATTATCTGCTGGAGAGGGGATGGAAGAGAAATCAGGGAACAGAACGTGAGGCAGCTGCTAAAGATCAGGGACAAAATTAGCAATAAGCAAACATTAACAAAATCCAGGTTATTGTTCTAACGTGCCAGGCAGGAGGGAAGGCAGCAACCCCAGAGTCACCTTTAATTTAGCATAAGAATTGAATTTGTGCTAAAAGATGCATCAGAATCCTTTGATATTTCACAGCAGATCCTGAAGCTTTGCGGGAAAATAAGGAAGAAAAGCAAACCTGAGGGAAACAGCCAAAGGCCAGGCAATGTGGGGTCTTCTTCCAACCAAAATCCCTTTACAAGGCAGAGTCCTGCTTCGAGTGCCCCTGGGCTTCTGTCCTCATTATTATTCCTGGGAATCCGAGGATTTGAGCTGGGATTTGAAGGGCATTGGGAATGTGCCCAAAGCAGTCTCAGGGTGAGAGCCCAGGGGAACATCACTCGACCATCTCAGGGCAGGTCAGCCCTGCTGCTGCCCCAGCTGCTCCTGCTCAAAGCTCAGCCTGAATTTAATTCTTTTAAATTGAAAACTGGATTTTTGGTGACCCGTGTCACCTCTCTTCCTGTGGAAAAACTTCCTACAGAAGTCCCATAATGGCACACGCGGATAAATGTGGGGTTTCTCTGTGGAATATTAACAACAATCAGCCTGTGCTGGGCTGAACAGAACATTTGGGAATTCTCATGAAACATTTTGGAGGATTTAAGGAAATGTCACTCTTTTTCCAGGCAGTCCATCATTTCCTGCTCCGCTCCGTGGTGCTCATTCCCAGAATAATCCCTGCTGGCACCCAGGCGGTGGGAAGGGCATGGTCTCCCCCGGCAAGCTGAGAAAGGCAGGGGAGGCTGTGAATGTGTGCAGGGATAGGAGGGGGTTTCAGGCAGCCTGGGGACAGCAGTGAAACCCCTCCCTGTGAAGGGAACGGCTCCAGGAGCAGCCAGGGCAGCACCCGGCCTCTCCTCTCCCCAGAGAAGGGGAATCCAGGCTCCTGCCCCTCCGGCAGCACGGACTGAGGAGCCCCGGATCCCATGGAAATGGCGATTCCAGCAGGACCTCCCTGTGCTATCCAGGCTCCAAACTGCCTGAATCCCTTCTCCTCCCGGGAGATGAACGTGTGATCACATCTCTCCCTACAACCAACATCCTCTCCCTGCATCCCTGCCACCTCCGCCTTCCCTGCCAGATGAACCAACTGATACATCCCTAATTAAACTCTGAGCAATCATCCCAGCTCCGATTCAGCTTGCAGATCCGATGCTTCTATTCCTGAATAATGGTGAGTGTGCCTGCAAGCTCCCCTGCTTTCCCCAGCTCCCTTTGATCTAATAAAGGCTAACGCTGCTGCTGCCTCAGAGCCTGGTCTGGCTGGAGAGAACCAAACCCTTCCTAAAGGGAATTCTGGCTGTGCCTGTGGCTTCAGGGGTTTGTTCCTGTGCAAATCTACCTAGCAATGGGATTGGCCTGGGTGGCCACTGAAGGGGGACCAGCGTTTCCTGCTCTGAGGAGTTTGTGCTCCCAGGGGTCTCACCAGAGCCCTCAGAGCTCCAGGAGCTGCTCAGACCAAAGCTCAGCACGGCTCAGAGAGAGCTGAGCTCCTCTGAGCTGCTGCCACTTCCCAGTGCCCAAAAACATCTGCATTCTGCTGAATTTGGCTCAATCAACCCCACAGCAGAAGCCAGGGAGCTGCAAGAGCTTGCCCAGCACCTGGAAATCATTCAGCATCTGCTCCAGGCCGGAGCAGACAGGAGGATCCAGGGCCCAGAAACCAGAGGGCTGATTCAGAGGGCTCTGGGATTCAGCTCATCCTCAGCCAAAGGGGCTCAGAGCTAAAAATGGGGAACAGGGCACAGAAACAGCAACAGGGAAAACGGGAAAGTCAGCAAAGTCCTGGGGAAAGCTCTCAGCAAGGGGAGGGAGGACTTCAAACTGTCCCATTGTCGCTGGGGCTTCCAGCTGTGGGGAAATGTCCTTGGGCCAGAGGCAAACCCCAGGGCTGGTGCTGTGGGGCGTGTGGGAGAGGAGAACCAGGCTGGAAAATCCTGGATTAGGAACCTGGTGCCCCTCTCGTGTCCCTCAGGGTGCTCGGGAAGCTCTGGGAGCACCGATCCCCTTTGGATCCAGAATCCTGCTGGTGAAAGGGAGCAGCTCCAAAGGCCAGGAGCCCCCAAAGCCCAGAGCTCTGTCTGATTTGGTGATGCTGATGTGAAATCTGCTCACCCTGCGCGAGGCCAGCACCCACTGCCCCCACCCTGACACCCGGCCTGTCACAGTCGCCACCATGGATCCGTGGCTGGGCCCAGCAACAAGGGAACAATGCAATTTGTGAATTAATGAACTGCTCCTGCTCAGGGCCGTGCCTGTCTAGGCTCGGCCAGAAGGGGTTCCCAGGGGAGTGGCAGGAGGGCCAGTCCTTGCCGGGCTGTGCAGGATGGGATCCCAGAGCTCCCATGAGGAGCAGCCCAGCTCCTGCCTCCTCCTCAGCCTGGCTCGGTGCCATTCCTCTGCCAGGGGAGTTATTTCCCTGCAATCACCCTCTGCAAAGTCTCTCCTCTTCACGTGCCTTGTCTCACTTCAATCAGTGACTGCTCGAGCCCTCTGCCCTGCTGGATCACCCCTGGAATACGAGGGATGCCCGTGGAACATAATGAGCCTGTTATTCCCACAGCTCCATGCAGGGCCAGCAGCTCCCTTCATCAGCCACTTCCACCTGCTCATAGCGAATTTGCTGTAATGAACCTCCCACCTCTGGAGAAAGATCCTCCAGAACTCAATTCCCTCCCTAGTGCCTCCCTGCCAGCCATGGATCCCAATCCCTGCCTGTCCCTGCTCATTCCTTTCTGTGGGAGGGCAACTGGGGACCCCACAGCCAAACTCCCATGCAAGCACAGGGATTAAAGGATTTCTGGGTGCTTCTGGTGCTCAGATCCCTCATGAAGGATTCCCAGGGGCTCCAGGGAGCCCTGGATCCCTGCTGCCTTCAGTGACACCCCACAGGCAGCGCTGGGAGATCCCAGCACAGCTCCGAGGGACAGGGATTGCCCGAAGCCGCCCAAGGGGAGCAGGAGAGGGCAGACGCCCAGAGGAGTTTGCTGCCTGGGATAATCGTTCCCTGTGGTCTCTGCTGGGCCCCCGAGCACAGCCTGGCGTGGGGATGCTCTGATCCAGCCCCTCGGGATCCAGGGCTGCTCCCAGGCCGGGATCACACCAACACCAACACCCCTTTCCCGCAGTCACCCTCGCAGTGCCCTTGCCTTGAGCACTGCAGCCTCTGCTGATGGCGTTCATTCCCTTTGGAAATGCAGTAATGGCACCTGACATCTCCCGGGGCGAACTGCGCCAAGGAATTTGCAGTTTCAGCCCTCATGAGGAGCAAATTGCTGTCCCCAGCCGGGCTGTGGCCGCATGGTGCCATCACAGCAGGCACCGCTCGTGAGTGGGGAGGAGCAGCCACAGACGGAGGAGTCACCGAGGGCTCACGCGTGGTGGAAGCCAAGCTGCAGAGGGCAAAACTCAGGGCCAGCCTTCCCTGAGGGATGGGAACAGGATCAGCCCCGCTGCTGTTTATCCACTTCTCTCCCTCTTCTCAATTTGCCGCCACTTTGGTTGGACGGGTTTGGTTCCCGGCACAGAGGCTGTGGCAGAGCTGTGGAGAAGAGGCTGCTCTGGGTGAATTCCTCCTTCCATGGATCTGCATCGCACAACGCCAGGCCCCTGCACTGCTCCAAGGCCCTGCAGTGCCTGACAGATTCCCAGGAAGCAAATCCTAAAGCCTCGTAATCCCTCGCTAATGAGCACCAGGCCTTGCCAGCCCCCGGCTCCTGACGCTGCTTCCAAGAGAAGTTCCTCTGCCTCCTTTCCTGCGAGGGAGAAGCTCAGGGATACAGCAGGAAAAAGCTGCCTGTGGCCAGCCAGGATCAGTCACGGCCCAGGCACTGAAGCCAAGTGTCCTGAATTTAATTACTAGGAAGAGTTACTAGTCACTAATAGTTTTTCTAATGGTGTTCCAACACTTCTGATGGATTGTGTAGTGGCACAGAAGAGGGAGAGGCCCATTCCAGCTGCCTGCAGCAGCTCCTCCATCCGAGCATGAGATTTGATTGTCTTTAGCTCAGCTCCCAATTCCAATAATGAGAAAATCCAGGGGCTATATTTAACTCCTGCTTCTGGGGAGCCTTGTCACGGCTCCTTCCTTTGTTCTCCCTTCTCGTGTTCAGCAGTGCTCAAACAAAATATTCCCTGGATTGGGGTTCTGCTTTTCCACGGAGCCTCTGTTCTCACATTCAGCAGTGCTCAAACAAAATATCCCCTGGATTTGGGGCTCTCCATTCCCAGAGCCTCTGTCCTCTGCCTGCCCCGCCCTGGCAGAAGCAGGAACCCATCAGGTGTGGCTTTACTTGGGGGGCTCAGCTGGATCCTTGCCTGGCCCCCCGGAGAGCAGGAGCCAGAGCTCAGGGTCCCATACGGCTGAATTCCATCAGGATGGAGCAGAGGCGCCCTGTGGAAGTGCCAGCCTTGGGGCGAGGGGGTGCCTGAGTTGTTAATAAAGATCCCAGTCTGCTTCAGGCATTGCAAGGAAAATTCAGGATCAACCTGAAATTAGGGAACATTCCAAGCCAATGTTTCAGGAGGAATTTTGCACGTTTGGGGTGTTTGAAGGAGTGGAAGCTGATCTCTGTGAGGCTGCTGGGACTCGGGATCACCCTGGTTTTATTCCCTGGCTTTGTTAGGATCACCCTGGTTTTACACCCTGGTTTTATTCCCTGGCTTTGTTAGGATCACCCTGCTTTTCCACAGCCATATCCCCACGGAGCTGTTCCCTTGGACTGCGAGGCCTCAGGACATCTTGAGCCCATCTGGTCCCTTTTTATGGACACAATTATTTATGTTAATTCCAGGTGTTTCCTGCTGCCCCACCTCTGTCAGAAGTGAAGGATTGGGCAGATCCTGTGCGACAAGGTCCCCTCCCTCTGGTGGAACCCCAAGGAGGGTCCGGCTGTTGGTTTGGATTCCAGGGTTTGAAAGGGCCCCAGTCCCACTGAGGGGGGAAAGGCCCCTTATCTCCCACTGGCCTGGGCTGAGGCAGCTGGAACCTGGCTCTGCCTGCCCCCGCCAGACCCTCACCCCACCCCTCTCCGTCCTGCCTATTGACCCTCGGACCTTCACCCGCTCCCTGCCTGTCCCCCTGGCTCTGTCCCCTCTATGGGCCATGCCCAGGCTGGCCAGACCCTCTTTCATTCCTGGCCCCCCTCAGAGTGACTGCAATAAACGCCATACGAAGGAGCCCCCCGACTCTTTGCCTCTGGCTTTGCGTGAGCTGTTCTGGCCGTTGCAGGTGTGAGTTGGTGCCCTGCCAGCGGCACGGGTGTGCGCGGCGTGCCCGCTTCCCTGCAAGGGCACGGCCGGCTCTCTCCTTCTCCCTCGCCGTGGGACAGAGACGCAGCCGGGCACGCGGCAGCTCCCACCCACCCCAAAACACGCTGCTCTACTCTGGGCCACCCCGCTGAGGTGCAGCTGAAGGGACCCTCAGGTCCCGGCTCCCTGGCAGCAGCTGTGGCTGGACGTGGTGGGACGGGGAGCAATGGGCCAATATTTCCATTTTTCAATCATTTGCTCTGTTCAGCTGATTTAGAGCCAGGGGTTTATGCACCAGTGCTGGCAGAGAGGGGGAAGCTCTCAGAGCAAAGATTCCAGCAGAGCCCTGTGACACTTCCCATGCCACAAACATGCCTTTTTATTGTCTTTTTTTACTTTTGAGACTTTTTGTGTGTTCAAATCCAAGGTTTGGGCTGAGGCTTCCTGCAGGGGTTGGAGGCCCATTGATTGAAGCTGTTTCTGGTAATGTACCAAGATTCTTCTCCTGCTCTGGAGCAGTAACGAGGCAATTTCTGCCAGGGCCTTTGGCAGGGCTGTCCAGCTCAGCTCTCAGCAGCTGCTGGGATCCCATCAGTGCCTTTATTTTACAGGCCATGACCTCATTTGGAACAGAGTAGAAGAAGGAAGGAAAGGAGCAGCAGCATCATTTCAGCTTCTGCGTCCTAGCGGAATTGGAGCATTATTTCTTTTTAAAGGGACGGCTCCAGCACTTTGGGAATTGCTCATGGAACCCCATTTCCCACTTCCATTTGGAGTTTCTCTGCTGATGTGACCCCATTGTCTTCAGAGCACTTCACACTCAGGGAACTGGGCCATCAGTGAAGGAGGAAACTCCCCAGCCCTCACAGTTTTTCTCCATTATTTGACCCTGGGATCATGTCCCTCATGGCCAGCACAGCTTTGCTCTCCAGACCCCTGGATGAGAACATTTCCCAGAATAACTCCTGCAATGCTTTCCCGGATGGCACCAGGCAGCCTGGAGAGGAGCAGCTTTGTGACCAAATTGTGGCCTTCAGGGCTCAAAGGGGTCCAAGAAACACGGAGAGGGACTTGGCACGAGGAGTGGAGTGACAGGAGATGGGGACAAGGCTTCCCCCAGCCAGAGAGCGGGTTTGGAGTGTCAGGGACAGAAGAACAGAGGGCAGAACAATCTGCCATACCTGGGAGCTGCTGCAGAGGGACGGGGACAGCGTCTGCTCCGTGGCCGGGACAGGAGTCCCAGCTGCCAGGGACACGTGGAACATTAAAAACCCCAAATGGGACCCCAGGGGCCCAGAGGTCCCAGGGTGGTGCTGAGGCTCCGTCAGAGCCGTACACACAGGCGGGACAAACACACAATGATGGAGCCCAGGAAGCCCTGCCCGGAGTGGGAAAAGGAACTCCCCAAACTCCCTGGGCTCCCTGGAAACCCCTGAACATTCCCAATTTCCCAAACCTTGTGCTGACCCTCTCTAAATGCTCTCCATCCACCCCAATGCCCCATGGCCATTCCACCCTGCCCTTCCACCCTGCCAGGCCCAGGGTGGCTTCTCTGCATTAAAACCTGACACAGCCAAGCCCCAATTAGTCCCGCTAACGAGCTGATGCCTTAAAACACCCCAGGCGAAATGCAAAACACATGCAAATGAGGCCGCAGCAACAGATTGAGCCCAGAAACCTTCGGAAAAAACTTCTGAGGCTGGAACAGGACGTGTGGGAAGAGCTTTAAACGCAGCACGAGCTGGAGTGAATGAAAGGTGCTTTGGAGGGAGCCTGTGGGCACGAGAGCTGGGGCGAGGCACAAAGGAACGGCCACAAGGATGCTCGGGCTGGGGATGAAGGGGTTGGGATCTCAGCGCACCCTGCAGAGCTCCAGACCCTTCACTGGGGGTTGGGATCTCAGCGCACCCTGCAGAGCTCCAGACCCTTCACTGGGGGTTGGGATCTCAGCGCACCCTGCAGAGCTCCAGACCCTTCACTGGGGGTTCACTGGGAGCCCTGTTCAGGTTTCGTGTCCAGAGGCAGCAGGAGGGAGGTGCTTGCAGAGGGATTCCAGCCTGGACACACAGAGCCACTCGCATCCCGGGCTGCTCCAGGATTCATTGCTCCCTGCTGTGCCCAGGCGTTTCGCTCAGGAGCTGGGGCTGAGGGAGCCTTAAGGTGCCCAGCCCTGTGACTCGGCCTTGGCTCAGAGCCTGGACGTCTCCAGACTGCCACAATTCCAGTCCAATAAAAAATCCTAACTAAAGCACCTGTTCCCGGGCCCCTCCGTCCCAGGAGAGCACAAAAGATGATTTTTGCAGGCTTGGGAAGGACATTCCAGGCCATTGCACCCTCAGAACCATTAACACCATTTTATGAATCTGAAATTCATTTTAAAATTAGAGATATTCCTTAACTCCTGCTGCTGTGGCCGGGTCACTGTTCCACAGCCTCCTCCTCATTTTCCAGTCTATTTGAGGTTTTTGTGCCAAGTCTGGCTGTAAGGAGGGGATTTTCCTGCCCCCCTGGGGGCTGCCCAGGAATGTATTTATGGAGTCAATCTTCTCACCCAGCTGGAAATGGCAGGAGCAACTCTGGAGAGGTTTAAGAGACAAGGCAGGGCTGGGAGGGCTGTGGCTCTTTATCTCTGGGTCTGAATTCATAAAGTCAGGGAATATCCTGGGTTGGGAGAGATCCACCTGCATCATCCATCCCAGCCCAGCCCTGCCCAGACCCCCAACAATCCCACCCTGGGCACCCCTGGCAGCGCTGTCCAAACGCTCCTGCAGCTCTGGCAGCCTCGGGGCCGGGCCCATTCCCTGGGGAGCCTGGGCAGTGCCAGCACCCTCTGGGGGAGGAACCTTTCCCTGGGATCCATCCCAAATCCCTGGCCCAGCTCCAGCCCTTCCCTGGTTCAAAAGAGGGCTGAATTCAGACCAAATATGTCAATAAAGTCATCCTTTCAAAAATTCTGGATTCTATCACTTTTCCTCACTGCTCTGGAGGGGGAGGAATAATTCGGTACCCAAAGCTGATTTTCCCACTATTTCCATATTTCCATCTCCTCGGCAGCAGCAGAGGGAGGGTAACAGAACACAGATTATAGAGCCAGCAGAAATTCAGGTTAAAGGTAACCCCTCATCCATCGATCCAGGTAATGACTCGGAAATGGGAGTTTGGAGACACAGGAACAGTTTTGTGCACAAAACCCCAGCGCTGGATGGAGCAGGTGAAGCCTGGATGTGGCAGATGGTGCCCAGCAGGCTGGGCACAGTCAGGGATGTCACTGGGGACAGCCAGGGCTGCTCTGAGCCTGCCCTGGTGACACCTCCCTGTGCTCAGTGGGCTCCCGGAGCTGCTCCCAGGCTCACGCTGGGCTGAGGCCGTGCCCTGGCAGCGCTCCTGGCGCACCCTGGGGCTGTGCCCATCCCTCCTGGGATCTGTCTGGAGTGAGGATCTGGCTCTGGGGTGGCATTAATCCCTCCTGGGATCTGGGATCTGTCTGGAGTGAGGATCTGGCTCTGGGGCCGTGTTCATCCCCCTGGGATCTGTCTGGAGTGAGGATCTGGCTCTGGGGTGGCATTAATCCCTCCTGGGATCTGGGATCTGTCTGGAGTGAGGATCTGGCTCTGGGGCGGCGTTAATCCCCAATGGGATCTGTCTGGAGTGAGGATCTGGCTCTGGGGCGGCGTTAATCCCTCCTGGGATCTGTCTGGAGTGAGGATCTGGCTCTGGGGCGCCATTAATCCCTGCTGGGATGAGCTGTAAGGCCGGGAGATGAGGAGGGGAGGAAGGAAGGAGCCGCAGGGCTGAGGCTCAGCCTGGCCCTGTCCCCGTGCCAGGCTGTGCTGGCTGCAGGGCACGGGAGGCAGTGCCAGGCCCTGACTGCTCCCCGTGCTGGGCACAGGAACCTCCGGGAGCCGAGGGTTCTCCCGCTGTGAGGAGACTTCAGGCAAGTCCTGATCAGAGGGGTTTGGGCTGAGCTGCCTCAGTCCCTGAGCCGAGCAGGGCTCAGCAGGGAGGGAGGGAGGCCCAGACTCAGCCCCAGGCTGGGACCTGCCCAGGATTCCCCTCCTGAGACATGAGCTCAGCTCCCAGCTCCTCTCAGGAGTCTCAGGGGATCTCAGAATTCAGGATGGTTTGGGTTGAAAGGACCTCAAAGCCCCTCCAGTGCCACCCCTGCCATGGCAGGGACACCTCCCACTGTCCCAGGGTGCTCCCAGCCCCGTCCAGCCTGGCCTGGGGCACTGCCAGGGATCCAGGGGCAGCCACAGCTGCTCTGGGCACCCTGTGCCAGGGCCTCCCCACCCTCCCAGCCAGGAATTCCCAATTCCCAATATCCCATCCATCGCTGCCCTCTGGCAGTGGGAAGCCATTCCCTGGGTCCTGTCCCTCCAGCCCTTGTCCCCAGTCCCTCTCCAGGTTTCCTGTGGCTCCTCCAGGCCCTGCAAGGTCACAGTGAGGTCACCCCTGGTCTCTGCTCCAGGCTGAACAATCCCAGCTCTCCCAGCAGAGCTGCTCCATCCTCTGCTCATCCTGGAGCCTCCTCTGGGCTCTCTCCAGCAGCTCCAGGTCCCTCCTGTGCCGGGGCAGCTCCGCAGGTGGGGTCTCACCTGAGCAGATCCCCTGGGCTCTCCTGTTCTTCATCCCAGGGTTAATTCACTAAAACATAGGAAAAAAACCTAAAAATCACAGTTTCTGCCAGTTCACTGAGTTTGTCACTATGACAAGGTGGCCCTGGAACAGCAGCTCAGGGTCTGGAACAGCAGCTCAGGGTCTGGAACAGCAGCTCAGGGCTCTGGTTTCGTGGTTGGATCCACCAGGATCACTGGAATTCCACAGCCCCGAGTGTCCGTCACCCACAGTGTTTTGTCTCTCCCAAAAGAGCCCCCAGGAAGTGCAGGACTCACTCAGGGAAAGGCAGCAGTGCCCAGCACAAGCTTATTTTAATGCTGGGTCTTTTCCTAACCTGCAGTTAATTAATTGCCAATTAACTCCCAAACCTGGGCACTCCCTGCACGGTAAGAGCAGGATATGAATGGGAGCTCTGCCCTGCACAGGCTGGGATGTGTCCGGCCTGGAGCGGGATTTGTGGGAGGATTGTGCTCCAACCAACATTCACTAATCGGGTATTAATGATCTGGAGTTAATTGGTTATGAATTAGCTCAGGGCCAAACCCCTGCACTTGAAGGCCTTAAACCAAATGTTCTGAGCTTTGTTCTCAGCTGCCTGCGGGTGAAGGTAAAACCCAGCATCCCAGCAGCGCTGGGGGGACAGGGACTGCTGGCACGGGGGAGGGAAGGAGGGAGGGTGGGCACCTTCCTCCCAGCCAGCTCTGGGATCCTGCTCCTGGAGCTCCCTTCGGACCCAAATCCTGAGCCCTCTCTGGCCATGCTCTCAGTCGTGTGTGGCTCCCACAGGCGCAGGGAGGCACCGGAGGGACTGGGCAAAATTAAGGGAACAAAGAAATTCCGGGGGTTTCTCCCAGAGAGAATGAGTGGCTTCCTCAGGCGGGCGAGGGCAGCGCTGGGAGTTTTCTCTGCTCCCCATGGAACCAGGAAAGGGATGGTGTGGGCACAGGTGGGGTGGGGATAATTGCAGAGCTGCTGCTCCTGCCTGGGTGTGAGCACACCTGAGCTCAGCCACCTGTGCCCACCTACCTGTGCCCACACACCTGTGCCCACCCACCTGTGCCACCCCCCTGA
>VYZT01035550.1:10263-20265 GCA_013400735.1 Pomatostomus ruficeps | reverse complement strand
CCACCCACCTGTGTGCACACACGTGAACTCACCCACCTGAGCTCACCA
This sequence comes from Pomatostomus ruficeps, assembly GCA_013400735.1. Taxonomy (NCBI): domain Eukaryota; kingdom Metazoa; phylum Chordata; class Aves; order Passeriformes; family Timaliidae; genus Pomatostomus; species Pomatostomus ruficeps. The sequence continues at coordinate 20,217 of VYZT01035550.1, read as the reverse complement.
CCTGTGCCCACCCACCTGTGCCACCTGAGTCACAGAACTAACGGCCGCTTGCCAAACAATGGATATCGCTTACTTAGCACTGATTGCGCTGACCAAACAGGAAAGGGGGATGTAAGGGAGGATGCAAAGCCATTGCTAAGGGGAAGCAACCGTGACCAGAGGTCCGGCTCTCAGACCCTAAAAGCAGCACAAACAAACCCAGGTGTTTGGACTTAGACCAGGAACTCCAGGAGTATGCGCAAGAAGGCGAGGTCGAAAGTTTAACCCGAGGAAGACCCCTTACTTCATCTGAGGAGGTCTCTTACTTCATCCCAGAGCCCCCGGCCCGTGGCCACCAGGCAGCACTGCGCACGTGTGATCATACAGAAGTTCGTTAGAACACAAGGCGGGGGAGGTTAGGGATATGTGTAGGGCACGGTGACATCTAATGCATGTGCCACCTGTAACGGGGTGTATGGTGAGCAGTGGGGTGCCGGGCTGCGCACGCCTTTGGAGGAGCGATCCCCCATGCGCCCGGCGCCCAGCAAACACGCCTGCTCCAGAAACGGACCTGCTGAGAGAGTCCTTCCCGCGTGTCAGCCTGAGCTCCCCAACCTGGCAGCTTTGGCCTCCTCCTGAGCCCCGGAGTGCAGCAAACAGCCCCGGAGCCCTCGGGCATCTGAAGGAGCCGGAGTCAGCAAACCTGACACGCGGTCATTGCCCCGGGCAGACAAACCCTGCACAGGCCTCTCCAGGAGATAAATTGCAATATCCCAGGAGGTGCTGGCCCTCAGCCTCACCTGAGCCTGCTGGGCCTCCCGTGAGCCACCTCTGGCGGGGAGAAATCCCACACGGTGCTGCCAAACCCTTCCAGACCTCCCACCCCATTCCCAGGGCTCTGGTTTGGGAACGAGCACTCAGAGATGTCTCCAGCCCTTCCCGAGCCAGGGTCGCAGCTCAGCTGGGCAGGACTGGGGCAGGCAGGAGCAGTAAAGTCTTGGTTAATGGCTCACCTTCCTCACAGAGCCTGAGTGTTGGCCAGGACTCCTCCTGGAACTTTCCATACAATAGTGTCTGTTCCAAATAAGGACTTTAGGGTAAATTGTTTATAAAAGTAAATCTTCAGGGGGTTTGGGGAGTAAAAACTTTTTCAGATCAGCTCTTAGTGCTGCTGATTTTGTGGGACTGCAGGAGCACAAAGAAGCTGTCCCCGAGCGTGTGGGAGCCGGCTCAGTGCCCGGTGCTCCCAGGGGATCCCAGTCCTTGTATCCATCGGGAGGGACCAGCAGGAATTTTAGCAGCCACTGAGTTGGACCCCTTGTCCCTCACAAATGGTGGAATTATCCCTGCATTCCTGGTGAATTTACCTGCAGTGAGACACAGGAGTTAAAAACATTTCCTTTCCATCCCCAGCAGCATCCCAGGTACAGGAGGGAGGGAGGAACAGATTTGTGAGGAGCACATTTGGCAGGAGCTGGGAAATGCCTTGGCTGAGCTCTCCAGAACTGTTGTTTGACCACTGGAACGGCTGGAAAAATGTCAGCGCTGCTGTGTCTGAACAAAAATGTCCAAATTGTTCCAGGAATTCATCTCAGAGATCACAGAAATGGGGCCAAAACTTCTCAGGAGAGAGACAGAGCAGTGTAGGAAATTAAATCTGAGCAAATTACTTGGGAACATAAAGATAAAGGAACCCCAGTTCAGCCTGTCCCAAATCCTGCTGGAATTTCTGTCCTGGACAGCCCAGCTGGAGCAGGATCCCCCTGGGAAGGGGCCACTTCCATCCCTGGCTGGAGTCTAGAATTGAGGAACACTGAGACCCCAAAAAGCAAAAAGTCCCACTGAACCCAGGTGTGACAGAACATTCCTCAGGCACCCCTTCCCCACCCCACAGGAATTGTCTCCAGCAGGCTCTGGGGGAGCAGAGAGGGGCTCCCAGGGAATCCCAGGTGTCCTGGTTCCTAATCCATCATTCCCCCGCCCTGCACAGCTCAGGGCACTCATCCGTCCCACCAACCCCTTCCACCGTCCCCTGCGATTGCAAACAAGGAATCAGCCACAATTCTGTTCGCTTGCGCCAGAGGGGAGCGGGGTTATTCTATTCCAGGGTATTCCACCTGTGGGCAGAATGAATTTTGCGGGAATGAAGTCCTGGAGAGCCTCCCCACAGCCTCGGCATTCGTGGCAGGACACCCCTGGCAGAGGCACGGTGAGGATGCTCCGCTCCGGGCTCCTCCAACTCCTGTTATCCCCAGGAGGTCATTCCCAAAGAGCCCCTGATCTGACGGAAGTGGGAGCAGGATGAGATGTTCCACTTCATTCATTAATTCCAGCGTCTTTCTGTGATCATCACCCCAACTGCTGCTTCCTTGAAATCCATTGGAATTGCTTTGGTCTCTCATTGCAAAACAAAACCAGTGAAATCCACTTCCTATATTCATGGAGCTTTGGGGGAAAAAAAAAAACCAAACATAAAGCAAGCAAGCAAGATAATTGCGAAAAAAAAAATAAGGTGTTCTTTCCCCCACTCATTTAACTTTTGAGAATAATGTAAACAAAGAAAGTGTAAAGCAAGAAAAAAAAGAAAATCTGGGATAAAAAGGTATTTGTAAGTATTAGAATAAATAAGTGTTTGTGCTCTCTAGGGAACATTCTGCCTTTGTGTCAGCCCCACGCTCTGGGCTGAGGTTTCCAGCTCGTTCTGCCAGAGCCGGCACCTTCCCCACCCCTGGGCAGGAGCTGCAAGGTCACTTCCCCTCTGTTCTTCCCTGCAGGAAGCGAAATTTGGAATAAAGTGTGTAGAGGGAACTCTTCTGCTGAACGGCTCCTGTCCTGTCCCGAGGGAGAGGACGGGGCTGGGTGACCCTTCCGGGATGGGTGACCCCTCCGGGGCTGGGCTGGGAGCCCTTCTGGGAGCGCAGCTGCAGCTCCACAGGGCTCACATGGCTCGGGAGCTGCGAGCGGGATCTGGGGGCTGGCAATGAGAGCAGCGCCCTTGCCAAGGCCTCTGCTCCAGGGATTTCCACTGCAGCTCGTGGCAAAGCAGCAGAACTTCCCTCCCTGCTGTGCACGAGGTGGGCACCAGGTGAGGGCACACCCAGAGCTCCCAGCAAATCCCCGTTTTCCATTTCCGTGCCCTCTGCAGCACTCTGGGCACACCCCGCTTGTTCCCTGTCCTGGGAATCCTCTGGGATTTGGGGATGCACAGAAGCCTCTGGTGAAACTCCTCCCCTTTTCCCCATCACTTTGATCACCCTAAAGGTTCATCTAAAGACGTTCAACCCCCCTGGAGGTTCCCTGCTGCTCCGGGCATTCCCAGTCCTGCAGAACTGCTCAGCCTCGCTCCGGGCTCACCCGGCTCTCTCCAGGCGTGGGAATCCGTTGGGATTTGGGAAGCACAGAACACCCCTGGGCAGGGCCGGGCGTTTGCAGAGCAGAGGGAAGGACAGGATCTCACCCGAGGAACAGCCTGGTCACCCCATGGACAGCTGCACTTCAGGACCCTTGGATGCCATTGGTGGGACAGGGGAGTGGGACAGAGGGGACTCGCTGCTGGACAGGGGAGTGGGACAGTGGGACAGACGGGACTCGCTGCTGGACAGGGGAGTGGGACAGAGGGGACTCGCTGCTGGACAGGGGAGTGGGACAGTGGGACAGACGGGACTCGCTGCTGGACAGGGGAGTGGGACAGACGGGACTCGCTGCTGGACAGGGGAGTGGGACAGTGGGACAGACGGGACTCGCTGCTGGACAGGGGAGTGGGAAGCAGCACGCTCTGACCTAATACTGAGAGAAAATCCTAAAGCTGCTGCTCCACAGCTTTTGTTGCTTTGGGACTGCAGGTCCTGCAAGGCCAAAGGCCACAAACCTGCCCAAAGCTGCTCATTTATGATCCTTTAGACCCAGACCTGAGACTGAGTGGACCAAGTTCTTCTCAGGGAAGTTGAGTCAGCAAAGGGGTCTCACTGACACCCCTAATCCCACAGGATGGGCAGGATGATCCAATAATCCATCGGAACAGGTGATGGAGTTGTTATGGGGATACTGCACTGGGAATATTCACATTTATCTATCAATGAATCCCCCACAACCATCCCCGTGATCACCGTGTCCAGTTCGTGCCTGACCGCGACCCTTCCCTCGCCAGCTCCACCACAACAGTGCAGTTTTAAAGGTTTTGCACCATATATTGAACCCAAAGAGTTTATTCACCCCTTTTGGGGTGACATGCAGGGATACAAAGGGTGGGAGTCACCTCCCCCAACACAGGACCCCTGACTGTCCAAGCTCTCCCTCTGCAGGTGGGGGCTGCAGGGGGGAGCCGTGCCCCAGCTCGTCCCCAGCTGGCTCAGGTGCCTGTCCAGGCCAGCGGGGTCTGTCCTCATGGACGGGGGCTGGGATGACTGCCTGGGACACTCCCAGCAGCTGGGGCTCAGGGGACTCCAGGCCAGCGCTGTCCCGGGGCTGTCACAGGCCAGCGCTGCCCTGGCTGGGATCCGTTTCCCCGGCCCCGTGTCCCAAGAGCAGCTCCTGTCCCCAGGCCATGGACCCTTCAGTGCCCGGTGCCTGGGACGCGGCTCTGAAGGTCACCAGGTTCCTCTGCCGAGGCAGCGAGCAGCAGCTTGGCCCTTTCATCTGTCAGCTCTGCTTTGCATCCCCTGTAAATCCCTGGCATCCCATCCCAAAATAACTCCCTCCACCTCTGCTTCAGCCTCCAGCCCATCAGGCCGTTCCTGCCCTGTCACCTCCTGTTCCCCTGTGTCACATCACGGGCTCGCTGTGACAGGACAGCCTCAGCCCCCGGAGCCAGGGAAGCCTGGATGTGGGTGGGGGGAAAGGGGGAGGACAGGGGGTCAGGACAGGAATTAAACCCAGCACCTTTGATCAGCAGCACCTTGATCACCCTCCCCAGAGGTGTTTCCTTCCAGCCCTGGGCGCTGTTTGCAACAGTTCAGATCCAAATCCTGTTGGATCCTGACACCTTCCAAAAACATCTCCCTGCTCTCTCCCTGATCACCAGGAGCCCAAGGAACAGATTCCCTCCCCTGGGCAGTGGGGAACAGGATCCCTCCCAGCCCTCCACGATCTTTGCATCACCAGAGGCTTCAAGGATGGATTTATTTTTAAGGATTTTTCGTGCGCCGGTGAGTGACAGAGCAAACTGGACATGTCACAGTGTCACAGGAAAAGGCCTCTGACACTGAAGGCATTTTAGGGCACAGCCTCAACCCCCTCCACGGAAAGCCAGTGGGGAAGGAGAACAAAGAAATGGTGAAACTCGTGAACCCTCGGGAAGGGGAGTGGGTTTAGATGGGATACTGGGAAAAAAATCCTCCCCTGGGAGGGTGGGGAGGCCCTGGCACAGGGTTCCCAGAGCAGCTGTGGCTGCCCCTGGATCCCTGGCAGTGCCCCAGGCCAGGCTGGACGGGGCTGGGAGCACCTGGGACAGTGGGAGGTGTCCCTGCCATGGCAGGGGGGCCCTGGAGGGGCTTTAAATTCCCTTCCACCCCAAACCATCCTGGATTCTCTGACACCCCTGCATTTCTCCAGGCTGAAAGGGGCTGATCAAGACACCTCAAATGTGTTGCTAAATAAGAGCATGGATGGATCCCAAAGCTGCAGAACATTCCCTCCCTCCAGAGACAACTGTCAGCCTTCACTATAGGCTGTTATTAATAATTAGTAGCTATGGCAATATCCTGCAGGGGTAAAATCCAGCGCTCAGAAATCCTGAGAGGGGCTTTAAATGGCAGCGAGGTTCCTGGGTACCCAGTGCAGGCACAGGGACACCGGTGACAGAGGGATGTTTGTTGTTCCCGGTGCAGGCACAGGGACACCGGTGGCAGAGGGATGCTGTTTGTTCCCGGTGCAGGCACAGGGACACCGGTGGCAGAGGAATGCTGTTTGTTATTCCCGGTGCAGGCACAGGGACACCGGTGGCAGAGGGATGCTGTTTGTTCCCGGTGCAGGCACAGGGACACCGGTGGCAGAGGAATGCTGTTTGTTATTCCCGGTGCAGGCACAGGGACACCGGTAGCAGAGGGATGCTGTTTGTTCCCGGTGCAGGCACAGGGACACCGGTGGCAGAGGGATGCTGTTTGTTGTTCCCGGTGCAGGCACAGGGACACCGGTGGCAGAGGAATGCTGTTTGTTATTCCCGGTGCAGGCACAGGGACACCGGTGGCAGAGGGATGCTGTTTGTTCCCGGTGCACACAGACACGGGGTGGGTGCCTGTGCTGCCCACGGGGCACAGTCCCAGCTGATGCAAGGAGACAGCTCTGGCAGCCAGGTACCGTCTGCCCTGCCAGGGCCGGGGGAGGGATGGCTCCTGCCCTCGCTTGGGAAATGCCAGATGGGAGGGAGAAGGGAGAGGGAAAAGCTGCACAGGTTCTGCGGGGACAGAGGGCTCGGTGTGCTCTGAGGGATGGCAAGGAGCGCTTCCTCCTCAGCTGCTCCGTTTTACCTTCTGTGAACCCTTCGGTGGGTGAGGCTCACTGGGCTGGCAGAGAAGGGGACAGGAGGGAGCCCTGGATCCCTCGGGGAATGTCCCTGCAGGGCACCTGTGACACAGGGACAGCGCTGCCCTCAGTCCGGGCTGCAGCCTCCACCCTCATCCCCTCCCTGACGGCTTCCCTCGGCCTGCAGCTCCCTGGGGACACGGCAGGGGACATTCCCAGCTCTGCCATCCCAGCTCCGTGCCTGGAGCATCCCCCGGACCGGGAATCAGCACAGGGACCAAAGGGGTCTGAGGGGGCTCAGGCTCCTCGGTGCCAGCCCTGGGGTGGCACTGCCAGCCCTGCTCAGCCCCGCGGGGCTGCGGGGAGTGGCGAGGGATCGCCCTGACGGAGCCTCACGCGGATTGCAGGGTGCCAGGGGTGTTCTGCACGCCCAGTGCTCCTGGAACAGCCTCCAGTGCTGAAAGAGCTCCAGTGCTGAAACAGCTCCAGTGCTCCTGAAACAGCTCCAATGCTGCTGAAAGNCCAGTGCTGAAATAGCTCCAGTGCCCCTGAAACAGCTCCAGAGCTCCTGAAACAGCTCCAGTGCTGCTGAAAGAGCTCCAGTGCTCCTGAAACAGCTCCAGAGCTGAAACAGCTCCACTGCTCCTGAAACAGCTCCAGTGCCCCGAAACAGCTCCAGTGCCCCGAAACAGCCTCCCGGTGCTATTTCCCCTCTGTGGGATCAGGGCTGCAGCCAGGAGCTGTCTGCACCTCCTGCCCCTGCTCCGAGCAGCCTCAGCAGCGGGAGAGCAGCGATCTGTGACTCCAGGGCAATGGCTTTGCTGTTGTACCTTGTCAGGTGTGTCCTACAGCTGCTCCCGGGATGGGTGATGGATTCCCAGCCTCAGGAGTTAACGAGGGAGGGAAGGGAAGCACTCACAGCCCCACACACCCCTGTCCCTGCTGACACTTTGTCATTCTGGTTTTTATCAAACCCTGCATTCAATGGTTCATTTCCAAACACTCCCCCTTGGCCAAAGGCACCCCTGCAGCTGATCAGAGACACTTTGGGCCATTCTTGAAGGGACAGAATTGTTGTGTTTGGCTGCAAACCCCCCCAGCTCCACCCCGGCCTCACAGGGTTTGTGCTCAAGGGGGTCGAGCTCTGCTCCCCCGACACCGAGGTGGAGCCAGCACAGAGATCCAGGTGAGCTCAGGACAGGGACAATCCGTGCCCAAATCACCCTGGGCTCAGTTCCGAGCCAGCCTCCCAAATCCTGCAGGGGCCAAAAGCTCGGAGGTCCTCGGGAGCTCTCCCAGGGCAGTTCCTGGTGCCACTGGAGCTGCCCCAGCCCCCAATGGCACTGGGATAACTCCCAACCCCTCCCTGTGCATTCCTGGGCCGTCTCAGTGCCCCTCACAGGCATCATTCCTTGCCCAGTGGTTCCTCTGGATATTAATTACCCGGAATGCTAATTAAACGAATGGGAAGGAACTGTGGCTTTGAGAGGAATTGGGGCCCAGGGAGGGGGTGACAGCAGGAACAGGGCCCCGAGCCCCAGGCTGGCAGCAGGAAGGGGGGGTTTTGGGGGGTGGGATCGGTCACAGCAGCAGGAAGGGGGGGTTTAGGGGGGTGGGATCGGTCACAGCAGCAGGAAGGGGGGGTTTAGGGGAGTGGGATCGGTCACAGCAGCAGGGAAGTGCCCCGAGGAAGGGGCTGACCTGGCCTGGGCTGGGCCAGGAGCACCTCGACCCCCGCAGCCGCTCCTCCATCCCGGCCGTGCAGCAATTACCAATCACCGTCATTAGCTGGGCACTGCTGCTAATTCTGGCCTCGTTCCCCTTAGGAAAAGGCTTTAAAAAGCATCTGACTGAAACAATTACCTGAAGTAAAAGGCTTTTAAATAATGGAGCAGCATTTAGAGAAGAGGGTTTGATGCTCCCAGGGCCCCCCATGCCAGGCGCTGGCTGCAGGTGCAGATTCCTGCCAGGAGCAGGACCTCGCCCAGCAGAGATGCAAATCCAGAGCCAGGCTGAGGAAATCAATCTCCTTTCAGCCGAACACTTGCATTCCCCCACCACCTTCTCCCTCTCCTTACTCCATTCACAGCATTCCCTCCAGGCTGGAGAACCCCACCAGCCCAGCCCCTCGCAGGGATGATGCGGGGAGGACATTTGTGGGCAGATCCAGAGGGGGATGGGACTGTTTGCCCATTCGCCCTCTGTGCTGTGACCTGGTGGGATGGATTTCATCCCAGGTCTTGGGAAAACTGCAGCTGCTCAGGGCAAACCAGGAATTTCTGCATTCAATGAGAAAAGCACGAAGCTTCAGGGTCACATCCAAACCTTCCCTTGGACACCAGTTGGGAGAGCTGGGGGTGCTCACCTGGAGAGGAGAAGCTCCAAGGAGAGCTCAGAGCCCCTCCCAGGGCCCAAAGGGGCTCCAGGAGAGCTGGAGAGGGACTGGGGACAAGGGCTGGAGGGACAGGACCCAGGGAATGGCTTCCCACTGCCAGAGGGCAGCGATGGATGGGATATTGGGAATTGGGAATTCCTGGCTGGGAGGGTGGGGAGGGGCTGGGCTGGAATTCCCAGAGCAGCTGAGGCTGCCCCTGGATCCCTGGCAGTGCCCAAGGCCAGGCTGGACAGGGCTGGGAGCACCTGGGACAGTGGGAGGTGTCCAGGGGGGCACTGATGGGATTTAAGGTCCTTTCCAACCCGAACCATTCCATGATCCTGTGCTGGCCATGTCCAGCTCGCATCCCAGCAGGACTGCAGCACTGTCCCCACGGAGCAGTCAGACCCCTGTCCCTGTCCTGCTGCCTCAGAAACACAGTTTGGATTTCAGGGCACATTTACACTCCAGCCCCTGCCCGGCACCAAGGCTGCAATCACCCTGCCAGGGAACCTCGCTGCCCCTCTGCCCCTGTGGCTCTGACAGCCCCGGGCCCTTGCAGTGTCAGCCAGGCACCCACAAACACACAAACCTTTGGTTTTGTTTGTCTCTTCCCATTCTGGAGAGCGGGACAGGGCCAGGCTGCAGCAGTGAGTGGGAAAATTGACTGTTAAAGGAGGAGGCAAAGCTGTGCCAGAGCAGGTGATGATTTTCAGAGTGAAATGTGGGAATGGTTCCTGTTTTCCAGGCAGACGGGAGCCAAAGCCCTCAGGGAACAGCAGGATCCTGCACACACAGGGTGAGTCCCTCTGGAGGAGCTGAGAGCCTCAGTTTCCCCTCAAACCCTCTCCTCCACAGCCAATCGCTGGAACTCTCCCTCTCGCACTGTGTTGATGGGAGTGACGCACTCGGCACCTGCAGCACAGCTCCAGACGGGAGTCACAGGAGCAGCTCTTGGAGTCTCTGTTCAAGGGGGATCCTCCTTCCTGGCTGCTCAGGGGAGGGAACTTCTGCTTAAGGCTGGGTTAAATATTTCCCTTTAAACATCTCCTCCCCAGCCAAAAATTCCTCTTAGGGCAAAAACCACAGGGGCCTTCCTTCCTTCCTTCCTTCCTTCCTTCCTTCCTTCCTTCCTTCCTTCC
>VYZT01035549.1:0-11605 GCA_013400735.1 Pomatostomus ruficeps | reverse complement strand
ATATATATATAATGCCATAGAGCATAATTAAAAACATTTTCAATCTACTTGTCATGTAATTACAAACAGCCAGCATCTCTGGGGCTCTCAGCAACTGGTACCGGAGTGCCTGCAGGCAGCTCTGTCTGCTAAATTACTTCTTAGGCTGGGCTAATGCTCTATTTAAACAAAGAAAACAAGATTCTTACAGGTATATGCCACAACAGCAGTGTCAAAATCTTGTTCTCTCTACAGTTCAGAACTGCAGCCTTGGCTGGATCTGTAGTTACAGTGAAGGAGGTAATTCTCAAAACAAGCTTTCTGCATCAGAAGTCAAACCTGAGCTAATGAGAAAAAGGAGTGAGATTCTAGGCTCCAGGCAAATTAGATCCATGTGGAGGAAGAAGAGCCATTAAACAGGTACGAGAGAATAGCATAATGGTGCATAATGGTGCACAGTGGGGCAATGCTTACAAAGGATGAGATGGTAGAGGTAGCAGGTGTAGGGGATCATGGATGATCTACAGTAAGGCAGCACTGTTCAATGGAAAGGTGAGTGCCCTATGTATGGATCAATGTCAACAGGCAAAGCTGGTGGTAGGACAATTTTTATCAGGGAGCAAGACACCTGTTTCAGTGGCAAGGAACCACGAGGACATAGGAGGTACTACCATCTCCTGTCTTTGTTTGTGACAGTGTATATTGGTGAGAAGACAAGAAGAAGACAAGAAGAATCAAAGACAAGAAGAATCAAAGACACTAAAAAATGAGGGGGGTAAGCGGTAGGAATCAATCTTGCTCCAAAACTTGGCTTTCTCCCAAGACAGGCTAATTCCTAAGATGACAGACCTGATTAGAAGCTGGAAAGACAAGAAGATGGAGTAAGTTACCATAGCAATTAAAAAACGTAGAAACAAAACAGGTAAAACAAAAACAACTTGTGCAAGGACTTGGACAGGCACCCTCCAGAAGAGTCCGGAGACATTATTTCTACGTGACATGCTCTTTGAACTGTTCCCAAGCACGCCTGAGACCCCAGATTTAGATTCTGAATGTTAAGTTTCCTGCTTTTCCAGCCAGGATGCCACACCCTCTCTCCTCAGTTTCACCAAAAACAAATCACAAAACTTGTTTTAACAGTCAGACCTAGAAGCCCCCGCACACGAACCCTGAAATCGATTCCGTTATCCCTAAAACCTTAAAAAAACAGTTTTGTGCTTTATCTATGTCCCCTGACCTTTGAAGCTGCAGAAGAACAGTTAAGATCATATCTTTATCTTCCAGCAACTATAAAGAGGAGGAATAGTACAGTATGTCGGTATAAAGCTATATAATAGCCATATAAAGAACCTTTAAGGTTTATCTTTACTATGAGGTTATACAACTATTTACAAAGTGCACATACTGTAAAGATATAGTAGGCTTTAAAGGCTATTTCTCTCTCTTTCTGGAAATCTACAGATAGAGATAGATAAACACACCTTTTAAGCTGCAGAGAAATTATTTTAGCAACAAAAGAAGCTGAAAAGCCAGCTATTCCATTTGGCCGTTATACAAAAATAAAAGGATCTGTCAGAACAAACTTCTCATGATCATGTATTACACATTGATACATCAAAACCAGTAGGAAAATGACATTATTATTTTAAAGAAATTTAATGCTGTGTTCTTCTGGGGCGTATGACTCAATTCAAGATACCTCAAGGTATATAGGTAGAGGGCAAGGTTAGCAGACCATACAAGCTTGTGTAAGCCACTGCTTTGAGTTCTGCATTCACTGCAAGATTATTATCCCATTATTACATCAAAACAATGAAAAGCACTCTCTGAAAGACAAGTTCACATTGATTCTGGCATGACCGTTAAAAGGAGCTTTAAAACTTTCTGAGAAGCCATAAATATGGTAATTGATAATTTACTGAGAGGAGGGAATCAGTGGTGTGTTGATAATTTGTTGAAATGTGGTAGTACACGACTGTATGTTGGATGTGTTGTTTCGCAGCATTTCATTAACAAACTGGAAGAGTGGAAGAGGCAGAACCCTGTTTCCATTCAAAGGCAATACTAACATGGCATGGTGAATTCAACTGCGAGAATAAAGACATCAAATGTGAGGCATGGTAAAATGTCATGTCATGTGGTTAAAGCATGGTAGAATAGGATGCAAAAGCCAGGAGTTAGGGATGAAATTTTTTAAAATACAAAATGTCAGTGCAGTAAACAAACCTTACTTCCAAACAATGAGATCCACTAGGAAAGAAAACATCAAAGTGAAAAAGCAGTGAGGGTCTTTTTATCGCAAGGGATTTAAAGCTAGCTCATCTACATGAAACTTGGCTATTGGAAAAACCAAATATTGTCTAATGAGTCTCCTACTCAACTTGCATATTCTTAGTAAGAGAGAGAACATACAAAACTTTTGAACTGTGGTAATTAGAAAATCCATGGAAAGCCCATCTCCACAAAAAAGGATGAGTAAGGAAACATACATCGAAGCTTTACAAATGTGGCACACACACCACTGGACTCCGAGAGACTTTAGAGGAATGACTCTCCACCAATCAATTAAGCTGCTGCTTTTCCACCTCTGATTTCACTGATGTGGTAACCAGTAATATAACACAAACCCAGATATTTTTGCTAACACACACATACACACTTCCTATCAGTGCGACAAGAAAAAAAGAAAAATATGAGAGCAGCTGTCCCTAAGACCGCTCCTGTTTGTTGTTCTGTGAAATCCTACACAGGTTTTGTTGAGGTACAAACAGTTGGGGGGAAAAACGGAAAAAAAAAAAGAACCATAATTTCCTTAAGTGACTCAGCCTTCTCAGGAAAGTTTTGGCAACATGGAAAATGTCAACTGAGACAGGATATTTTCAGACCTTGCTGTCAAAGCAGCAACAGACAACACTGCAATGAGAATGCCCCAGAGCTGTCACTGCACTTGCAACAGGAGGACAGGAAAGAGCTATGTTAGTATCTCACTCCCACTGGTTTTGGGAATTGCCCAAAACCCCTTGAAGCTCATCTTCCCTTTCAGGAACAAACAAACAAAAAAATCTTCTGCTGTTGGCTGCTAATTTTGCCAAGCCTGAGGATCACAATAGAAATCTGCTCAGAGGAGAACGTTTGGTGCCAAAGTAATGCTCACACTAGATAAAAGAGGACCACTTAGCTCTGCAGCTATGGCTTCACTTCTTTTCTTATGCCACCTAATTATTTTTCTTATGTGCATATACACACCTACATCTAAAAGGTATATAAAGAGACTACAATAAAATAACATAGGTGGTAGAGTCAAGCACTCAAAAGTGAAGTAATGACAGCGGCTGCCTGAACATTGTGCATTTCCATGTTAAAAATTTATCACAAATTACTCTTTCAAAAGGCCCTTTTCAGTGCTTTCTTCAGTGATCAAAACACACACACAGAGGCAGAATTACAGTGGTGCATAATGAGGTCTCCTAAACTCTTCAGAATAAGGCAACTTTCCAGCTGAAATAGATTCAGCAATGCATTATTGTTGTAAAGCTCTACCCTATGAAGACCATGTAGCAGAGAGGAAGTTTTGGGGTACTGGGAACAATTTATACTTTTGTTGCTACCTCCCAATTAAAAAGCTTCTTGCCCAATAGAACAGAAATTTTCCAAGGAATTTAATATCCTTATTAATCTGCAGAAGAATTCAAACCAAAGGATGAGGCCATCTGACTGACCATAAACTGACCATGGCAAGGCAGTGTGATGCTAAAGCAACATTTTCACTGTTTGATCTAAGTGTGCCTCTGCCCACTAGGAGCCTTCAAAAGGTAGTGATAAGCAGGAATTGGAACCTCCAAAGGAAACAGGTAGAACTCATGTGCACGTGTGTCCCCGTGCTGCTGGGAACGTCGGGGTTCACAACAGCAAAGCACAGAGAGTATAGGTACACTAACCAGAATATTAACAATGGGTCACTGTTCAGCTTCTGTTTAAGTAACAGTGTCAAGTGACCAGATTGGCTGGATTAGTAACAACGCATTCCCCACTAAGCTTATTACAGCATTTTATCTATTTCCAGAGCTCGGGGAAGGTAAATCTGAAATGTGTATTCCTGTTATTTGAGGCTAACATGACTCATAATGTAAAACAAATTCTCTCATTCTAGCTGTGATTTCTACATTTAAATGCTGAACTCTTCCTCAGCTAGGGGAAGGATAAGTGCATGGGCCTTGGTAGCCACCAACATGTTTACACAAGGTTCACTAATTCACAGTGAACTGTATACGGAGGCTTAACTAGATACAAGACAATTAATAACTTTGATAAATTGTTATTTTAACAATGATTACAACTAATTAAAATGTAAAGCATTAATTAAAATATTTTTTGTGTAATTACTGTTCAAACAAATCCTACTAACTGTATTTCCTGCCATGCTGGATTTATTACTTACTCTGTGTTGCTCTGGCACAGATTTTAAGACACAAGTTTTAGCTTGGGATACGTATCCATATATGTGCACATGTGTTTAAGGTATGTGGAACATCCCTGAAGCATTTGATTAAGGAGAGTAATTGGAAAAAAATATGAGTAATTAAGAGTTATGAGTAGATAAACAATAGCATAAACCTGTGAAGCTTTAAAAATGCAACAGAGGCAAAAAAGGTACCATACCTTGTGCCAATATCCAGCCAGCTTCCATAATCTTTAACCAAAAAGAAAAAATGCTAGGAAATAAAACAACTTTGATTAGTACATCAACACTGGACAATTTGAAACAGAAAATTAAACCCCAATTTTTTCAGGCTGCTTACTCTAAATTTCTAATTCTTCATATAGAATAAGCACAGGACCTATCCTGGAATTATCATTTGGACTCCAGTAAAGAATAGTCTAGGAACCAGAAATAGATTTAACATGGTATCAAACAAAAATATCAAGAGATGGACTAAGTTCTGTCTAGCTTGGCTTGCAAGGAGAGTAATACCAGAACTTTTTCAATAAGAAAAGCCAAGCCACCTTATTGTTTGAAATAACAAGATGCCAAATAATGCATAGTGCTCCAGTGTCTTCATAGAATTGCAACACAAATGTCTTTGGGCGACTCTGGCAGTTCCCCACCTATAGAGTGGGAATAATGTCGGGCACAGATAGTACTTGTCTATTAGTGAATTCCCCTCATTCTAGCTGGTGGCCCCATTGATTCAAGCCCACAAACACGTTCCCTTTTTTGTCCTGCTACTTTCTCTTTTCTTGATTTACACAGAGTTCCTACATATCAAATCTCTTTGATAATTTTTTTTTTTTTTACACCAAGTACACACCTGCTAATTGTTTCAAAATACTTAAACCAAAATAGGAGAATACATGAGATATAAGATGTGGATATACTGGGGCTTGCTACCTACCAGTAAATACCTGTAGTCTTCTTTTGGTTTAGTTATAGTGATTTTATTAGTGAAATGCTATGAAAGTGCTATGAAATGCTATGAAAGTTCTTTTTCTGTGAAAGTTATCAAAAATCAGATCAGTCACACAGACTTATTTGAAACTTGACATAACCATACCTTCTCCTTTTCCCACTCTACAGACAAATCAGCAATTATTTGGTTTTTACTTGCTGTTTTTCCTATCAGGTGATATTCACAGATCACGGTGTACTAGGAAATAAGATCAGGAACGCTTACTCCAGGGGACAAAACAAAACCAGCATGTATAAAGTGACAACACCAGCTCTACCTGCTGGTTTGAAAAGGTTTCTATTTACCTTGTGATACCCGGTGGCACTGCTTGCTGAGTTGAAGACAGTTGGAGTGGGCAACAAAAACATACTTTTAATCTGCAAAAACTGTACTGGGGTATGGTTCAGCCTTGGGTTCTTTTGGCTAGCTTCGTTTGTGGCTGCAGGCTTTCTGAAGGTAGCAGCATTTCCTGACAGCTTATTACAAAGGGCACAAAGTGTCTTTTTGGATGTTGCTGATCTCCTGGATTCTGACAAGTCTAATGGAGTTGGTGGATAATGCATTTCTTCTTTTCCTGTCTTTTTCAAGTGAAGCTGGGGTGGGTAAAAGGTTCAGAATTCCTGAACAATTAACTAAACCCTGCACACAGCTAAAACTGCTATTCTTGCTTAATTTTTTCCAAGGAATTTGATTGTAAAGCACATGCGAAACTCCAAATGTTAACTTATTACTTCATTTTTGTCTCTTAGTATTATGAGAACATTGCTTCTTCAGAAGCATTAATTACATGCAATTCGAAGAGCAGTGATTGGAAGAGTTTTATCTCTAAGTTATGCTAGGATTTCAATCCAATTCTCTGCCCTAGTTACAAAAACTTTGAAGTCTGAAACACATTCAGATCTCTCTTGATGGAATTAGGAGAACTCTTTGCTTCTTGATCTTATTTGAAGAGAATGTGCAACAACAACTTACCAAAGCCATAATGTCTGAAATCACAAGAACAATGAGGAAAAGGCTGCAAAGAAAAAAAACACAGCAAAGTCAGACTGTTGACCTTTCTTTATGGCCACAGATATTAAAAGAGCTTATTATAACCCACAGAAATAAATTAAAGTAAGATATAACTTCTTGCATTTGCCTTTCAAACATTCAGGTACATTTCAATCTATTAGAAAACAAAACACATGACTAGAACATCTGGCATTTATAATTTCACACTAATAGAGCTTCAATTTTGCAATGGAGAAACCCACCATGAGTCACTTTTTGGAGAACAGAAGAATCTTACAAACAGCACCTGCCCATTCCTGATGCAGGGAGCTGTGTGCTAGTTAGACCAAATAAAGCTGAGTTAGGAGCTTCATGATGGACTCAAGAGTGAGCAAAGCTGTTTGGCAGATACCCGAGCTGATCAGTCCCACCCTGCTGGGTCAGAGACTGCTAAGGGAGGTGCTTGCCCCCTTCCATATCTCTGGATGTCCATAAGTTGCTCTGGGAACACCTTCCATTTTGGTAGCACGCTCCCAAATCCGTGGGTCTCTCTATCGGGTAGCAGGTTACTTCTGGAAATTAGGCTGTGGCTAGTAAAAGGAACCAGAAGGGAGGAGGCAGAGCTGTTTTTCCCCCCCATTAACCTAACCTTCTTTTCCTCGAACTACGTAAATCCTAAATTACATGAAAGCAATTGCTATTACTGGTTAAAACTGGTTTCTAAATTAATGACACTGAAGTAATGTTGCAAACAGCTGACCCATTAACAAAAAGTCTTTAACTAGAATACAGCTAATTTATAAGTACTACCATCATAAAACTACAAATACTTTTATTGAAAATGTCCTGCTGCAGCATTGCATGAGCATGTACTGGGGCCATACCCCTACTAATGCCTCCAAATGAGGAACTTTCTGATATTGCCTACATCAGTTGTGCTTCATTAGTAACTCAGGATGCAACAAACCAACTGTATCTCAGACACACGGAAAGGCTTCTCTCCGCTAACCTATGGCTCAGATAGGATGTTGCAATCTTACAGTGCTTAGGAGGCATTTAGCTACAGGGCTGTTTCACAGGTTAGCTCCAAGAACATACTGGGACAGAATATTCCCCACAGAAAAAAAAAAAAAAATTAAGAAGTCTTTAATCTGTAAACAGGGAGTTTAGGAGCAATTTGTCCAAATCACAAAAGTCCACTTTTTGCTCTTCTGGTCTGCAGGAAGCCTTTCACAACAGAAGGACAAGACTAATTTCAGGGTATGTTTATAGACTGCAAAGAAAAGATTGTTCCCAGTGATGGCTTAATCTATCTAGCAGGGGCAGCAAGAGCAATAAGAAGTGCAGCACAGGCTTCAGGATGTGCTGACAATCAGAGCACAACCTCTCCAGGGATCCTGGGTGCGCCTTGCGGTTTCTGCCTTTTTCCCAGGCGGATGCTGTGGCAGTATCGCTGCATTGTTACCTGAGCACAGCTAAAGGAAGCTGACACAAACACCAGACAGAGTTACAGCCACAGCCTCATGAAGTGGCACAGAAATACTTGCGTCCCCTGGTTTTTGAAGGCAATATCATTTCCCCTCTCACACACTGAGATGCACATTCCATAAAAGTTTGCAATATCACCAGTGCTGCCAAGGCAAGCATTCACAAATTGGGCAATGCTGACCTTTATGATGTTTGAGCCCTAGAAATGGAAATCACTAGCTGGTCATCTAAGCAACCCCAGGTCCTCAATGCAGCCCTGCTCTTTTACAAGGCTTAGTGATGAGGATGAACACCTTTCCTTGGGGATCCAAGGATGGCCCAGGCACAGTGTGCACACAGCTAAGGCAGAACAGGTAAGAGGGGTGGTGAGCATCATGCTGGCGCTCCAACAGCAGTCAGACTTTGGGCTACCCCCTCTCTCTTTGGTACCAGGGGTTGTTGTACAAGGAGACAACAGGCAGGGACAGGCGGGATGGAAGCAAACAGAAAAGCAGAGGGCATTGCAACAAGCGAGGGCAGCTTCCTCATGCTCAGCTGAGCAATGTGCAGGAGAAAGTCCCTGAAGTCCTCCTGCCATGCTCAGCAGGACTTTTGGTTAACCCCACACAACATCCCACAGTGACAAAATCACATGGCTGACAGGGACCTCCTGCACCTCAGCACCATCCATAATATTGCACGATGGGCAGAGGATTCAGCCACGTGCACTGGGTCTGCTGAATGGGGTGAGCAGGGCTAACAAAGAAAATACAAGTCCTGAGGCAGGGAAAATACAAGGCTATTTCAAGTGTGGATACAGCACTCTGTGAGGCTGGGCACCCACACTTTCATCTCTGAAAAGTCCTTAGAGATGGGGAAAGGACTGGCAGCCATCTGCTCCTACTGCAAAAAATATGTAATACTGAACACATCTGGGAAGCACTGAACTGCAATGCAAGGACAGCCAGTGCCTTTTTTTTTAAATGCTATTTGTGGTGAGGTCAGTGCTACAAAGCTACAAATTGGTTACATTACAAATGGGCTATTTAAAATATATTACGCTATAGGCAGAGATGCAGTATAAAGTAAAAATCAGACTTTAAATTCTCTTCATTTTTTAACATTATGGAGGAAAAAGTGTCCTTCTGTGTATTGCCAACAAAGAATATTAAATATCTGATTGTTTCAGACAAGGCCAACACTTCAATTTATACTCATTTATCACTAAGGAAGAAACTCCTAAGCTTGCAAAAATCACTGAACAAAACCCCAAGCCCTAACAACAAATAAAAGCAACAATGAGATCTAATAGGGTTTCTATAAATTTACACTGAGATTTGAAAATTCTGAATTCTTGCAAAATAGATTTGAAACCCTTACTAATGCAGAAATATAGCATTTAATGTACCTCTTAGAAGACAGCTGTGTTGTGACTTGAACAGCTTCAAAAGCACATGATACCAGAACAAACGGGATTGCAACCTGTTTAAAACACAAATTACATTTGAGCTTATAGTCATATTTACAAAAGAATCTGGGCAGGTTGTGGAAACATTCTCCTGTTTTGGAAATTATCACAGAATGGGTGTTGTGGTTTTAGTGTGGTTTTCTAACATAATATTTTATGTTAGAAAATAAAATATTGGCTAGACAGGGTAGAAAATAATTTTGCAGTAAACACTTCCAATAAATGAATAAAAACCCCTTTCCATGGTCATAGCAGCACTGTAGTGAAATAAGCCATGAGGTAATATGGAAAACTGTAATTAAAACATATCCTCACTTCATTTATCCATTTTAACAAGGCTAGAAGCCAGAACTATTCAGATCCAGCATCTCACACGAGAGGTTGCAGAGAGTTTCAAGTGCAATAGGACAACCTCATCACAACCACAAAAACGTCTGAATACAGAAGGCATTCAGTAAGGCAGGGGTCACACTGCCCCTCCAGAGCCAAGTCAAGCAAATGTAAATGGTTCAGTAAATTAAGAACAAAACAAACAATTTGGAAAACGCGAATGTTGCCTTTTGCCCCTTCCAAAGTTGATTTGCAATCCTTAAGTCAGCAGTGTACAAAACCCGACTTCTCTCATCCAGAAGGTTTGCACTACTGATTTGTGTCCCACAGGACAACAGGCAGTGCACCTCTAACTTGAGTCTGCTTTCTCTGGGACGGAAGCAGCAGAAAAGCAGAGGCAGAAAATACCACTCATTTTAGCAATAACCCATAAATTCAGTGTCTCCCTTCACCCCTCCGGCAGATCCTTTACTCAAATACTAGAAAAAAGCTACCACCCCTTGTCTGCAAACCAGAAGTGCAATCCAATCTTTGACAGACTATTAAAAATATAAAAAATAATAGCCATTGTAAAATGACAACCTAATCAGTAGAACATTCAAAGCCTCTATTTAATATCATATAGATAGAGCTAATTATCTATATATATCCTCATCATTTCTGTAGATATTATGCTACAGGAAAAGCTTGTAATTTTAAAAATTATTTAAATATGTTCAACATTTGAAATTTCCATTTTAATGCAATAAACTGACCTAATGCTATTAAATTACACTTCCATGCACTTTGGCTTTTCTTTTGGGAAATAGAATGATCTCTCTAGAAACACTACAAAGGCTGAAAGCTTCACACATGGTTAAGAAGCCTAATGAAGCTCAAATACATATATAAGTTTATGTGAATTGCAAAGTAACAACCATAAACGTGATATGTTATTTATTCCACAGCCCTTTGAGAAAATTTCACCAAGGTAAGATTACTGACCTTCAGTAAAAGCAAGCCTCCCATCATGAAGGGACTGAACACAGTCAAGAAACAATAGACAGAAGCAGGATCAAAACTAGAGAAACACGAAAACGACATCAGATATCTTTGAAATGGCATTTTCCATCAAAAAAACCCAGAGCATTTAATTACCCTGTAACACACTGGGTTGTATACACATTTTTAAACAAGGCTTCCAACTTTATCTTCTCTTGATGAAATATTAAATTAGCAGGGATTGCCAACCTTACTTTTCTTTCCCCACAATTTTTCTCTGATTCTATTTTTCAAGGTGCCATGCTGTTGGTGGGCAACCAAGCTCTCTCTGTTCATCCTGTCGATAACTTCTAATGGAGTTGAGACAACTTCACAACCAACAAGCTCAGGCTCTTAGGGAAGATGTTACAGAGAGCAGAAATGAAATAAATTGTTATCATTCCACTGATTACTGCTTGATTCTGCTGCCCTGATTTTGCTAACTAAATTTACGTTTAGTACGTCAACTGCAGGAAGAATTTTTTGTACTTTGTGTCTCAAATAAATGAATAAAATTTACCTGTTAATAGAAGCTATGTTTCCAGTCCCAAAAAAGGCTGTCACTATGAAGAAAACCTATATGTATTTAAGGAAAATACACGACAGAAATGGCTGCAATAAAATAGAACTAACATTTCTCCTCCTTCATTCCAATTTACTTTCGAAATCTATCATGAAACCACAAGAACCTGACCCACCATTACAGGTTTACAGTGCATTAAGAAATCCAAGGTATTTTCTAGCTCTTCCCTAGATTTCACAGAGGATTATATCGATTTTAAAAGATACATACTGCCTGTCTTGAGGCCCTGTAAGAAAGCTGCAGCTGGCTTTTTGATTCCCTGCTTAGCAAGATAGGAACATCCCTGGACCAAAAACCCACCTATGCATTCAAACACGTCCT
>VYZT01035548.1:0-13618 GCA_013400735.1 Pomatostomus ruficeps | reverse complement strand
TACTAAAACCACAACAATGACATTAAAGGGGACCAAAAATTGCCCAGTTGTTGCCAGTTTTATTTTCACACTTTCTACCATATTGGTCTAGAAGATATTTTGTGAATCTTGTATAACTTTGCCACTGAAGGGTTAAAGCATGCTGTGGCCCTTTCACCATTGCAAAATTTGCTTTTTTCCTGTGATAACACCATTTGGTGGTAACCCCTTTCTTAGGATGATTTCTGCCCCTTGTTATATTTATTACACCTTGTATAATTCCCTGCTTATAATAGATTACATATTCTTAATCAAACATTATTTCATACAAATATATACTTCACTAAATTATGTTTGAAGGTCTGGGAAGGAGAGACAAGAGAACTACATTCCTCAAATGTTGCCTAGCAGGGTACATCTTCATTGAGGAGTGACTTTTTAATAACCTCTTACACAAACAAAAAAATCTTCATTTAATTCAGGTGCCCTTTATTATAGTTTGAAGTTACCAACAAAATAACAAGGAAATAAAAGTGATCTCCACTCAGAAAAAAGCCACAATATCCTGCCATTGAGGATTGCAGGGCTTCAGTAGTATGCTTAATTCAGACAGGAATGTGTAAATTCTCTTAATTCAACCCAAGAAAAAGCTAACACTGGAAGGGGTTGTTCTACTTTCCCTTTGCCTGGCCAAGGGGTCAAGGGAACCCCTGCTTCCATGCAGGACATAGATCAGTGTAAGATGAAATCATCATTTTTCCATAAGATGACTCACATTACAAAGTTGTACCCTGGAATTCCATCAATAAATCCTCCACAAGTGGTCCTCCAAAAGGCCTCCTTTTAACTGTGCCAGAGTAGTGAAAGCAGAAGGCATTTACACATTTCCCCCAAAGACCCAGTCCTTCCATCAGCCCTTTGAGCAATTTACTGACTAAATTTTCTATGTATTTGAATAATTTATCATATGAATAAATTCATTTATGCTGAGTGAAGAGGTTGACTACTGGGATGCAGTAATGTCAACACAACAAAATTGAAGCTGGGGACATGGAGGAAATGAACCTGTAACAATGGCAAGCAGTATGCTCAGGCAGCAAGAGACAGCTGTGACCACATCTGAAATATGAGTGCGGGGAGCAGCATCTAAAAAAAGGTTTTAGAATAAGCAGAGCTGAGCTAAAAACAATCTGCTGGTTTTGAGCTGCAAAATAAGATTATTATAAAATGACTGAAAACCAAATTGCAAGTTTTATGTCTCATTCCGAATGTTTTCCATTCAGAAAGTATATAAGTAACATTTCCATGCCTTTTACTTTCCACTGAAAGACACTTTCCACATCTAAGAAATAGAAGTCTCAACTCCTGTCAAATGATTTTTCACCGCAAGCCCTTGACCTGAGCAACTGATGAAGACATGTTACAGATGCACGGAGCGCAAAGACTGGAAATATTAAAAGCCAGATCTCAAGTAGTGTAAGCTGGCTGTGGTCCAGCTTACATCAGCTGCTGATCAGCTCCATAAATGTCTTACAGCACTACAGTTGGAGGAATGATGGTTTGCATTCTGATGGTTTGCATTCACTAAACACCAATGAGGGCTACCTAACTGGTCATGCTTTTCTTGTATTTGTGACCAGGAAGTTGATTGCATCAAGAGTTTTTAAAATCCCTCTTTCTTTAACTGTTCTTCAAAGAAATCATTACATGTCACAGTCAAAGCAGCAACCAGAGTGACAAATTCATTAAAATCCACTTCATTGTCTTTATTGGAGTCCAGGTCGTTCATAATTTTGTCGACCAGGAGGGAGTCCTTTTGGCCCTAGAGAGAAAGAAAAGTGACTTAGCTATGCAGATCTTGAATATGAAATTCTGACACACCTGGTACCACTGCTATGTTACAAGATTGATGTTATTAAATAAAAGGCTGCATCAAATATGCACCTGAACAGTAATACATTTCTAGTCACTACAACGTCAGAAACTAATGACAGTGTAGCTTTTAGAAGGAATGCAGGTACTAAATAGGCACTGAAATGAATCAAACAGATTTTAGGAGATGCTGAGTGTGGATCCCTTTTGACAGGATGGATTTGTAAAGTGCATTTCTCTGTATCATCCCTTAACAAACAGTACTTAGATTTCCAACAGGTTACTCATAGATGGTCATATTATATATCCATTCATCACAGTCAGAAGACCTCTGGTTGGCAAACAACACATACTATTCAGTGGGAGCAAGAATACTGAATCTCATAATAATAAATCAGTAGCCAAGATTAAAAGAAAATCCAATTCAAGGAAATGGATACAATGTAAAGAAAATCCTGCTGGTGATCATGGGGGCCACAATATTTTTTACAATTAAGAGGATACATAAAAAAATTATTATTAATGCTTATGATTCCATAAAAGTGCTGTGTAATGTAGAACATAACAAAGATGTAAAGGATATTCAGATCAGCAGCTTATCATTGACAGGATTTTCTTAGTACCTCTCTGCAGGGCACACAAACAGCAGTACTGTGTGGTCAGTGTGCACAAGCTACTTTCCTGTCTCATGAGAACTGGCTGCTACATTTAATTCTTCAATGGACTTTTCTATGTCCTATTATTAAAAACAAACAAACAAACAAACAAACAAACAACCTAACTGAACTTTATTTGGTACTGATTTTGCTACTGCTTCTAGGCTGGCCTATGGCTCCTGCTGAAAATCACTGCAGAGTGTGCTGAACACCAGTACCCGTCCCTGTTGCCAGTGGTACATGAGAGGGCACTGGGGCTCAACCACCCTCTGAAAACATATTTCTCAGAGCATTTGACATCATATTCTTCTGTACAGCTCCCCAAAGAACTGTCATCTGAGAGACTGTGACAGCAAGGGCCTTGCACAAGGAGATGTTATTCCTATCCAAGCACTTGGACAGCTGCTTAACCCACCCATGAAACAGTCACTCAGAAGGTTCAGAAGCTGCATCTTACTGAAAGGAAGTCAGTGAGCTCATTGCTGAGAAGCTCCTTGAGTTCTCCTTTACTGAGCTTGTATCTGTCTCCTTCTTTGCCAGAGTAGTGGTGGAAAATCCTGATCAAGGTGTCCATTGCATCCTCCAGTGGTGTGGTCATAGTAGTGAGCGGGAGAGCTGTGAGGAAAAGATACAGTCACTGGCATTGCACAGGAGTCAAACCAAAGGCCAGTCTCTGGGAAGGAAAGGAGGGCCAGATGAAGACAGAAATTGTTACCAGTACTGAAATGCTGGGCTTTCAGTTGATCCATCCTGTTAGCTGAGTGTGAGCAAGAATGCACTGTAATAAAAAACCCCATTGTCCTGAACTCCCAAGAAATTGCTTCAAAAAGGTAAACTGAAAGGAAGGGTTTTTATTTAAGAAAATGATCTACTGTGTATCCATTATACAAAGCTACTGTAAAAGGCAATATTTTGTACCCAAGGCTGAAAACACAGGAAAAATGAAGGCATGCCTTCCTACCTGCTAATTTTAAAATTTTCTCAAGAAAATGAGTTCAACAAATTCCATCTGTGAAAATGAATGTGCATTTATACAGAAAGCTCCTCACCAGTTTAAAGGTGGTCAGACGAAGATCACCAGTAAAAAAGGGTAAGTATGATCTTTCAATTTATTCAGTCTTGTTTTCTTGGGCTGAGCCTTTTTCCTATAAATTGCCTGCAGTAAACAGATGTGAGCTCGGCACCCCCAAGGTTTGCCTCACTGAGAGTACAATAAGAAGGTACACAGGGAAGCAACACCAAGAAAACAGATGGAAATGCAATTACTTGCAAAGTAGTGGACTCAAAAGGTAACTGAAAGCAGAAATCAGGTATAAGTGAAACATTATGTTGAATAAGCCCTGAAGAAAGATTAAAAACCAAGAATGCACTTCAGGGTAGGACTGGAGTCCCAAGCAAAATCATCATGCAAAGGTTAAAACTTACCTGTTCTAAAGGCTAGTGGAGGTGCACAAAAGAAAATATCCAGATCACAGGAGGTGATGGTTACCTTCCTTTCAAAACCCATGCACAGGCTCTTGTTTATCAGGCTGAAGGGTAGATTACACAAATAGAGACAGACGTATAATTGTCACAGGGACGACGAGTCTTGTTTCCCTCTGCATTTGCCTACTCTGTTCAATAAAAGCCTCTTGCTGTAACTAGGTCACTAAAATATTCACCAGGCAGAGTAAAGGGCTATGTTTGGAACATATGGGATACTTTTTACGATTTGACCTTTTACAAATGTGTCCATTCACAGCCTTAAAGGATAAAATTAGAAATTCTAACAATCACCAAGCTAATATGAAACAACTTTCCACCATTTTCAAAAGAATACTTTCTAATCTGTCTTTCAGCATTTCTACAGTCTAAGTGCCTCAGTGCTGCCAGAGTTCAAAGGTACCTTGGTACCTGAGTGTAAGCTTGTAGGCAAGTTTGCCACATAACCCTTGAGACATCTACCTTAATTGTCAGACACCTCCACACACATAAAACATTGTCTCTTGCCAAATGAAATTCTTGCTCTAGTACATGTGTCCTCAGGAGGGGATCAGGGAACCAGTTTAAGTGGAAGTTGTGCCTGGAATTACAGTGTATACTGAACAACAGACTTGGCTTCATTTTTGTAGTCCTGCACAACAACTGTAGTCCAGCATCTCTCTCCAAATAAATGACCTTGCCCCAGAAGGGCAATAAGTGACCTCTGTGCTGATCCCAGGAACCCGTTGACACTGGGAGTGATGGCTGAGGGATGCAGGAAACAGCAGCTTCACCATGGCTGGGCCTACTTACCACCCAAAATAACAAATAACCACAGTTTTCATTACAGACACATGAAATGGAAAACTACTTGTGAGTTCACTTGAGGGTTTGCTGTCCTTCAAAAAAGCCTTGTACCTGCTGTACACACACGTCCAGTGAGCACAACTGTGCAGATGAATAGGGCATGGAGCTACAGCTCCTTCTTTGTTTCATTCCAGCCAGAGGGAAAGAGAATGAAGTGGGCATTGTTTTTAGCTCTGAAATCCTCCAGGCACTCCTAATTTTGAGTACCACCATATATCTCAGCCCACACCCCTGCCTGCCTCCTCTGCCTTCAGACATGTTTCTTCTGCCTGTGCTGTTGTGACAAACCTCTACAACCTGAGGGGTCTTGTGTGAGCCTCTGGAAAAAAAGGGTGAGAAGGAGGGGGTGGAACACATAAAAATACAGGATCCCAGTGATAAGGGAAGTGATCATGTGTAAGGTGTTTTTCCAAAATAGGCAGGCCGTTCTGGCTAGAGGTCCCTGTGGGCATGCACAGTGCTGTGTGCAGGGCATACACCTCCAGTTGCTATCCCTGTAGCCAGGAGTGCTCACCAGGGAATGGGCTAGCCAGTGCTCAGGAAATTTTTATGAAAGGTTAAGGTGGAAGCCAGAGGAACAAGAGGAACATAATCTCTTCTGGAGTCAAAGGAGAGTTGAGGAGAAGAGCTGTTCTCCATATGTCTTCTGTACTTGCGGAAAGCTGATGGATGCCTGATTTTTTACAGGAGTTGTCCCTGTGCTCCAATAAGCACTGGGATCTAGCTGGATCCTTGAGAGCATATGGGAGAAAAACATGAGTGATATCAGGCACAGCACATCTCTCCCACTCAGTTCTGGGAATCCTCTGTGTCTGCAGACGACAAAAAAAACCACGGAGCCCCTTATGCAGCTACAGCTACAGGGTTCTGTCTTGCCTGTGATTCACTAATGATTGTAACTATTGCTCAGAAGTATTATCCAGGTAAACATCAAAATAGCTAGTTGTTTTTTGGTTTGGAGTTTATGGGGGGTTTTGCCATTTATTCGACAGCAGCTTCACCCACAACCAGAAAAAAGCCCCACAGCTGAATCAATACATAAACATAAAATCCTTCTGTTTGTCCATATATTATTACACTAATCCTCTGGCTAATAAATATTGCAAATTAATTATCTAAGCAGAGTCTACAGGAGGTACAACTTCCAGGAAGCAGGTGTAAACTTTCAGAGCTACCATCCTCAGGACAGAAGAAAGAAGGATTTCCTCTATTATCTCCAGAACATCAGCTCAATTATTTATACAGTGATATAATACGTGCAGACTCTTTTTATAGCTACTTTCACTCCAGCTAATTGTGTAAGAAACCTTCTTTTCCGCACTAGTGGGTGACATACACAGGGAACAGCTGCACTGAGCTTGTTTATTAAGAGATCCGTGCAATTTGCTCTGTCCAGTCCTTTCCTCCCTGGCTAGTGAAATCCTGCCAGCAGCCCCAGTGACAGCAGGTGTCTCACAACTTCTACAAAGGCAGGTCCCAGCAGCATCTACTCAAAATTCACGATTATCAATCAACTGTTATATACTTCCCCACCTAACACTCCAGCACAATCTGATTTAGTATAGTAACTAGTTGGCGCTGAAGATAACTGAAGTCAGCACAGACTGCAAAGCAGTTCAGTATCAGGCCAAGACCCGACTCTGTGTCAGCAACCACCATTCTCCCATCAATCCTCACCCTGCACTCTGGTTTCCAGCAGGTTAAGCACAGGAGCAGCACCAGGTGGTTTACAGAGGATGTAGGACTGCAGCTTGTCTGTAGACATGGTGAAGGGTGGTGCCTTCCTCATTCATGACCAAACTTTGTCCAACACAGCCTGCCAAATCACAGCAGTGCTGGTGGGAAAAAACCTCTGGAGATGCCTAGTCCCACTGCCTGCTCAAAGGAGGATAATCTCCAGTGTCAGACTAGAGAGACACAGTTTTGTTTAGCTAAATACTTAAAACTTCCAAGGATGGAGATTTCACAAGTTCTTGGGTAACCTGCTCAGGTGTTGCACTACCTCCCTGGGGGAAGATGGTTGCCCTAAGATCCAGTCTGAGCATCCCAAGCTACAGTTGTGAGCATTGGCCCTTTTTGCACCACTACCACTACCATTATCATAAATACTTTGACTTTATAAATTTCCTCCAAATAGTCTTGATTTCTCAAACTCAAAAATAAACTTGAAAGCGGTCTATTCCCTGATCCACCCAGTCTAATTCCATGTGTTAGTGCTCCCTTCATGTTTTGTTGTTGACCCTTATATACCATCCCAACTGCACCTTTCCAATGACTATTTCAACATTAAAGTGTGCACAGTGGAAGCAGTGGCTGTCAGAAGGGGAAGGACAGAGTTTTCACCTGGTTCAGCACAAATACTCTGTAGGGCTGAATTCTGCCATCTTTTCTCAAGCAAGTGATAGACTTAGGCTAGCCAGGCTTATACAATGAGTCAGCCACCACGACTTCCAGAAGATGATCAGAGGGCTGGAGCACCTCTCCTGTGAAGACAGGCTGAAGACTTGGGGTTGTTTGGCCTGGAGAAGAGAGGGCTTCAGGGTGATCCACTTGTGGTCTTCCAGCACCTGAAGGGAGCTGATAAGAAGGCTGGAGAGGGACTTGTACAAGAGCATGTAATGACACGACAAGGGTTAATGGCTGCAAACTGACAGAGGGTTGGTTCACATTTGATATAAGGAAGAAATTATTTTCTGAGAGGGTGGTGAGGCACTGGAACAGGTTGCCCAGAGAAGGTGTGGATGCCCCATTCCTGGCAGTGTTCAAGGTCAGCTTGGATGGAGCTCTGGGCCACCTGGTCTAGTGAAAGGTGTCCCTGGCCATTGAAGATATGTTGGAACTAGGTGATCTTTAAAGTCCCTTCCAAACCAAACCTTTCTGTGATTCTGTGATTCCACTGGAGGCTGTTGGGAGAAGTGGAGGTTGTTCCTCACCCTGTAAATCCAAGAAAGGACACAACATTTTAGTTAGAGTCGCCTAAACATCCACCTAGCTGGGATGCTCTATGGTACTGCTCCTCCCCTCCTGCTTGGAAATGGGGGCAGTCAGACCATAGGCAGAAAATCTTATAACTGGTCTTGGCTCCTGAAAATAATGAGCGTAGTTCTGACTTGTTTGAAAGCAGTTAGCCTTTGATATAGGTCAGCAGCCTTCTCCTCCCCAGCTGGGAAGGAGCTTGCACTTATTCACCAGGATTTTAACTTGATCAATTCTTGAGACAACATGACACAAGCTACCTTTAAGCTAGAGCAGTTTGTAAAGTCCCATTCTAAGCCACAGTAAAATACTACTCAGCTTAAGTGTGAGAATCTTGTACTTAGGGCATCTGGCTTTCAACATTTGCCAGAATGCATGTGGGGAACATTTTCTCAAAAGTAATTATTGCACTGGGAAAGGCAAATCAGCCTCCCATCCACATCCTGTCATTATTTATTTCCCAGACTCACATAGCTCTTGGTATGCACATATTTTGAATCAATGTTGTAACCCCGGAGTGGGAAAAGGTGAGATGGGAAACAACACTACAAGGCTTATAAGGACATTTGTACTAGACAATAAAAATCATATATTGGATTAGAGCCTGGATTAGACTAGAGAGTGTATTAAATAGATTAAGGAGGTTATGAAACTTAAATTTGAATCAGAAGTTCTAGTTAAATTATAGTGAGTATTTTCTGATATTAGGATTGTTAGCATTTTCATTGGTGGTTTGTTTTCATATCTGGGTGGCTGACTGATTTATCCATTTACATCAGGAACGTCTCCCTCTCCTACAAGTTCCAGCTCACATCTTCAAAACTGCTTTAACTGCTGTGGTCCCACAGAGCTGCAGCAGAATTGCAAAGAACAGTTAAATATCTTCCCAATAGCTTTTACCACCTAGATTTGGTAGTTTACTCTCTAGGTATGGTTTTTAATGGGTTACACTCCAAAGGCTACCCAACTGAAGTGTGTCCTTATATCCTCTGTTGAGTCCTGTTTTGAACAAGTTACACAACTCTTTTCCAAATACATAAATTACTTTTTCACTGAACTGTCCAAATCATCGAACCCTGCTTGTTCTTGTAGTGGTCATTTCTCTTGTGATATCCACTTAGGACAGAAATTGGAGCATTGTCTGTGTTTGAGGTACTGACTTCAGTTATCACCTACTGCTTTCTTCTCCTCATAGAAAATAACTCACCATTTCCTACCTTCGTGAGCAACCATCCATTACTACCCTGCGAAGGCAACATCAAATTGTACATGAATGTACTGTTATCTGTAAAATAGTGTAGCGAACTTTCATTAACCCTGAACTGGAGTTTAGAAGTATTTCTGGCTACCGTTCTTTCTTCCTCTTATGCCTGTGAAGCAGACAGATCTAACCAGCTGTGTATAAGCCAATAAATGTATTGCTTTAATGTTGTCTATCTATGCCCAGGAAGGATGCCAAAATAGTGTAAAATACCTTGGTGTAGATGGAGAGTCTGAGCCAGTTGTGCCCCAGGTAGTGGCAGAGGGTCCCATTACAGAACAGCCCAGTAACCAGAGACCAGGCACCCCATGCCAGCTGGCTGTGGCAGCTCACATTACAGGTAGCACTTGGCAATACATCACCTTCTGAACAAAGCAGGACACTCCTTCCCCTTGCATTAGATCCACTGATCAGTAGGGCCAAACTCATATCCACATGTAGCAGCCTTCATCTTAATTCACTCCAATGTCCGGTTCCTTCCACAAGGTTTTTGCAGCTAGGTTCAGGGTTATGTTTCATAATTATTGGGATGTCTCCTTGCAAGGGGTTGTCCTGTGTCCCAGGATGGTGAGGAAGTCACCTACCAAGCTTGGGTTGTTGTCTTATTCCTGCCTCAGTTCCTCCTTCATGGTTTCCAAGTATTCATACAGCAGCTGTTACTTTGGGAATGGGACTTCAGGGCCTTGCATGACTAGGTCTCTGCTGCCAAGGAGTACCTCTGAGCAGTGAGGGCCCCTGGCCCATACAACTATGCACTGGTACACATCCTTGGCCATACCGTGGTGTGTGGGGTGGCCACCACAGCTCCAGATGCAGAGCTCACCACATATTTTCCATCTTCTCTACCCTTCCTGTGAGCTCAAGAGGGCCATTCGCAGATGACTGGCAAATAAATGCACACCTTCTTAATCCCCAGTGCCAAAATAAATACTAAAACTTGCAACAGGAAAAAAAGCATTACTGATGAACTTGATTCAGTATTTCTGGGCACTATTTACGATAAATCAATACAGAAAAATGAGGCAGATATAGGGTTCTCTTAGTTTGTGTGTAGATAAGAAGGAAGGAATATTCTTTTGGTCTGGAGCTGCCCCTTAGTGTCCTGCTGAAGAACTGCTGCTTCCAGATCTCAGGTTAGCAATAGCTGCCAAAGCTGCAGAAACCAAGGGAGAAAAACTCCCACCTGTCTGCTCCAAGGCACACATTGGTGTTTCACCACTGCATTACTACAGTAAGTTCAGTACAGGGGTCAGCTCTGTCAACAGCACCCCAAACAAGAAGCATTATCACTACAAATTACAGAGGAAAGAAATAACCATTGCACACAACCTTGTTAGCTAGAGGTATAAACTCTACAGAGAATTTAAGTACTTGATACAGGTCAGTGTTAAAATAATGGGATTTAGGCACATGATTTGCTGAAGTCAGGCTTTATATTCCACTAACGGACTTTAAAAATTCATCCTAAACTTACCACCTGCAGAGGAAAAAAAAGTACAGAAGCACTTAAGGTCAATGCTGCTGTTTGGAAGGTAAATGTAGGAAAAGTCTGATGTAATGTTCTCCAGAACTGCTGCAGGAGCATTTTGCAAACAGCCACAAACTCTTGTTCAAGTGCAATAGGATCAGGAAACCTCAAGAGGACATTGAGAACCAGTAGATGGTGAGGGTATAGAAGGAAGGCTTAAAAAAAAGGATAGGGCCATAGCAGAAAGCCAAAGTAAGTATTTTGAATATTTTCACTATAGTGGAGCTTGGAGAGGTTCCCAGAGGATGGAGAAAGAAATATGTTGAAGGATCTGTCTCAGTCTGAAGTGAAGCTAGCAGATGTTGTAGGACCGATCCTCAAAACAAGGCATAACAAGCCAGGATGGGATGAAATCCAGCCTGGAGCTTTAGAGGAGCTTGAGGTGGATGAACAATGGTAGCCTCTGGCTCAGGACCACAGTAAGGAAAACTGGCTGGTACAATACCAAGTACAATCCAGAGAGCTGATGAACATTATGTCTGCTGTCATTTTGGATAAAGAGGCAGAGACCCACCTGAAAACCAGAAGGGTGGGAACATGACTAAACACAGTACACCAGGGAAAAGTAAAGACGAGTCATAATGCAAATGTGCTGGCACTCCCTGAAGGAGTACATGATCAGTGACCTGCCTGATTACTGCCCACCTTGTTCCCAGAAAGCACTCCCCACTCTTAAGGAAATTAGGCTGCCATGGGAAACAATGGAAAGAATGACACACAAAATGTCTAACTGAAAGATAGGTAATAAAGAATAAATTATTGGGTTTTACACGTGAACAGAACAAGCAATGGGATCTGACAGGCTTCTGTTCTGGAGCCGGTGCTACCCAACATAGTCATTGGTGATTCAGAAAGGGAAGGAAAATGTATGGATACTTTTTTTGTTGTTGATACAAGTTATACAGAGACAAAAGTTAAAGTTCATCTGTGAAAGATAGAGAAGGACCCCATGAAATTAAGTGATATAATGTCAGGTAAATTCAACATAGAATAAACACAAAGTGTCATGGGGACATTTTAAGCTCTGAGTTGACTATGATAATTCATGAGAGAGATCTTGGGGTTACTGCAAGCAAAAATGTTGGTCCAGTAAGAATCTGAGAACAAACAAGACTAGGAAAGAAATGGAACACAGAAAATCAGATGTATTTTTATGCCACTAAGTTCAAAGGAAGCCCATTTATTCAACATCATGGTGGTCTTCCTGCCTTCATCATACACTCAGTACAGCAGAATCAGAAGAAGAGCAGCAAAGGAACAGCTTCTGTGTCAGAAACAGCTAAATACACAAGATATATCAGCCTGCAGAAGTATGTAACCGGGAATGTTGAAGAATTATGTATATTCAACAGTGGCACAGAGAAGGTAAGAAGTAATTATTCATGGTGCTTACAGTACTCCCTGGATGTTTTTACAGGTATTACAGCTGCAGTTGCTCTGAGGGATATGCTCTAAAAAAGTGCATTTCTGATGTTACTAGGAAAGGAGCTGGACCAACCCTACAGGAGCAATGTATGTCTCAGCAGGAGCCAGCTTGACTGTTAGAGGTTGATGTGAATTAAGAGGTAGAGGCAGATGTTGTTAAGGTACAATTGATTGAATGGTCTTTAAAAGACAAGGAAATTAGTTGGTTGTTCCTAGTTTAATGAAGACTGTAAATGGCCCAGAGATACGTTGCATGCATGCGCAAATGAAGAACAGCTGAGAAGATGGAAGTAACAGAGAAAGTCAACAGACACCTTCACACCCTAGAATGTGGGGCTGCATGTTTTTTCTCCCTTTGGAGGAGAAATTGAAAAGACACTGTGCTGTGTAAATACACTCAAGTATATCAGCAAGATGCACCACCCTTCTATTGTGCCTCCTTCCCTCCCTTTGCAGGGCAGTAGCAGGAGCTCCTGGCTCTCAAACCCCAGGCAGGTACCTAGTGCAAGCTGTACCTCATGCAAGCCATACCTGGCCAGTCAGGGAGTTCCTTCACGTCAAACAATATGATGGCTCCTGGGCTTCCTGTTAGTCTCCTGGCTCACACCCTGGTCACACGCTGCCAATCTCATACCAGAGTCCTGTGTCACCTGGCATGTCTGGTGCTGAGAGGACAGGTACAAGCCCACCACGGTGACAGAGAATGCACTTGCACTTGCGTGTCGCTGGAAATAGCACAAACACGTTCACCAGCCTTTGCCAGGACTTGCTGGGTACTGCTGTTCTAATCCCTCTGTTTCACTTCTCCTTGCTGCTTTTATCCTTGCTTCTGCACATCCCATGAATACACTTGAAGCCTTTCAGCCCCTACATTTGTAAAGCGACGCCCCCAGCTCTAGCAGTCCTCACCGCATCTCACTCTGCAGCATGTGTTTCCCTTACAAGGCTGTGCATTGTTTCCCATCACTCTGCTACAGGAAGCCTGTTCTTTGTGGATGATCAGTTAGGTCACTTTCAAGGCTGCTACATAAGATACACAAAATTAGCATGAATGGGACTGGTTTTAGCAAACACCTTCAGTGCATAAAACCAATGACACAGATGTTGGAAAAGACAAAGCAAACACAGGTGATTACAGAACTATTACACAACCAATACACATCGTGGTTAAAATATGTCATTGAAATTTGGAAATAAACTGAAATAAAATCACCAAAGTGAGTTAAAATGGGTGAATAAAAGTTCTGAAGGATAGAAAGCCTAAAAAGCAATCACACTGAAATGTACACTATGTGCCACTAAAGATAGTCATCAGGTCTGCTGTAGAAAACAGAGCAATTATCCACAAATCCACTGCTCTGTTGCCTTCTGAAAGAATGTTGTGTTTTATTGCTCTTGCTCCATTTCCCAAGTACCGCTATAACAAAGCCTAGAAAAAGCTTGACTTACATTCACAGCCTCCTCCTCATCTCTTCCCTGCCATGCTGAACAGTATTACACCTCTTATCAATGCATCTTCTCTTTACTTCAAACAGTGACGTAACACTGTTTAAACTCTTTCTTAACCATAGGATGTTGGGGAAGCTGGAATAG
>VYZT01035547.1:3297-17532 GCA_013400735.1 Pomatostomus ruficeps | reverse complement strand
TTGTCTCAAACCAGGACACAGAGTCGTTTTTAATTTAATAGTCAATTTAATCACCCTTAATAGGCTACAAATTCAAAACTCAACAGGATCTGCTGGGCACCGCTTTCTTTAAAGGCAGAATAACCAAGTGCCACACAGCTTTATAGGCTGAATTCCTAACAGACTTCAAATAAATCCCCATATTCAGTTTCCTGACTGCAGGACTGGTCCCACCCAGCCTCCCCAGCAGCTGCCAGGCTGTTGTTGTCTCTGTCACCAGGTCCTGGTGCGTGGAACAAAGATAATTTCTCTAATACTTGATAAAGCTCTCGAGATTCAAGTGCTATTTTATTCATGTAAAGACATTTCATAAACTTGCTGTGCACAGGCAAAGTTTTCCATCTCTTTGCAGAGTTTGCTGATTGCCACGTTTAACTCGTGCTGCACACAACTCACCCAGGTCACCCTTGCAGGGCTGCAATCTGCAAGGAGCTAAAGCACCAACTCGAAATAAAAGTAGCGTGACACAATATTGAGGAGAAAGAAGCAAAGAACTGAACAGAGTAAGAGTCCTTGTGATGCCGCAAAATTACCGTCTCACTCTTCAGCCTTTGTCTCCTTTTGTATCCATGCTCCTGGCGAGAGTGGAGGGAAAGAAAATAATTGAATAAGTGTCCTTCTGAGGAGGCTGCAGCACAACAAAAAGTGGAGCTTTAATGGCTCTGCTCACCCACACACAGCCCAGCTACCTCAGACCCTCCCAGGCTGTCCTGGTGGTGCCTCAAGGGCTGGTACCAACCCGAGGCAGCCCCAGCAGCGCAGGGCAAAGGGCATTCCCTTGGGTTCATGGGATCCCAGGGACACAACTCGGCCCAGGTGGGAACAGCCCAGCAGCATCCCCGGCTACAACGCGGATCCAATTGGATGGAGCTCAGCAATGAGCAGATCGACCTCAAATCCCCAGTCAGGAACTGAACAAATGAGGGAACTGTCCCCCATTCTAATGACCCCCCCAAGGGAGACTCCAGCCCAGCTGAACAAACCTGTTGCAGAGAGGAGGCTCCGGGCAAGGCTGGAGCCTCTGCTTTGGAGACACTCGGGATGTTCCGTCTGCTCCCCTCAGAGAAGCCCCAAGCTGAGCTCAATCTCAGCCCCCAAGGGTTCTCCACATGTAGGGCTGAGGGACAGGGAGTGTTTGTGAAGGGGACAGGGAATAAAAATGTATAATAAGAGTATAAAAAGAAAAGCAAAAACCATCAGGCATCAGTGGCACTGCACAGTCACAGCTCAGGCTCACTGCTGGTGTCAAAACCCCAGCTCAGGTCTCAGGTTAACGTGCTCCTCGCAGCTCTGCAGCTCCTGGCAGGCCCAGGTAAAGCCAAGAAGATGACTGAGGCTCAGGCTCAGAGCTCTCCCTCCAGTCAATGCAAAGTTCTTTATTCTCCTCAGAACCAGCGACACTTCAAGTTTTTGTCGACATTTTCATTTCCTGGTGGTGCACAGACAAAGCCGCCTCTTTAGAGCCACACAGCAAATGCATTCAGCGCATCAGGGCCTGGTTTGTGTGTGGCACTGTGGCAATAATCACACTAAGGCCATTCTCTGCAGCAGCCTAATGCCCCGTGTGCTCCGCATCCCCATCCCCACGGCCACACGCAGCGCTTGCCGCCTAATGGGTCCCTCTGGGATGTTCACAGATTCCTCCACAGCACAAAGTTTTGATTTCATCACCACAATCCACAGCTTGTGCTGTGCCTGCCAGCTCCCCTTTGCTCGGAATCCCCAAACCCCTGCCCTAATTGGAGGCAGCTCTGTAATTCCTGCCCGCTTTTCTGCCGCTTTGTCCAATTTGTTTCCTTGTTTTGGGAAGCAGTTCTGCCCTGTCCTCCGTGAGCAGCGTTCCCCCAGCAGCCTGACACAAAGTCCATCACATGATGCATTGGCCTCCAGCTCTGCTCCTCTCTTTACGTGCTTTAATAATTCTATATTAGGCACAACTGACAATATAATCCTTGGTCTGATTTTACCGTGACCACCTTGAAAGTCAGTAAAGGTTTTTAAAGCTTGTCCTGATGCCTTAAGATTCAGCTTTTATATTTTTCAGCTCCTGCACTGCTTTAGTGTGGAACTCTCACACTCCCCACGGGCTGGGAGCTCCTGTTCTCCCATCCTGCTCAGACACAACAAATCCTCTCCAGGCTGCACTCAAGGACACCTCGTTGGCCCAGGCCCCCAAAGATGGAAACGGAGCCTCTAAAAGGGGGGACAGACTTGGGCTCAATTCCATCATCCCCTGCAATTGGAATTGGAGAATGAACCCTGAGCTGGGAATGGATCCAAACTGATCCAAGTGGAGCAAACTGGTGCCCCGGGCTCCAGCTTGGCTGTGGCCTCTCCCGGAGAGGCTCTGAGTGCCCGAGGTGTCCCTATTGAAGGCCCTGCAATAAATCCCCATTTGATTCTCTGAATCCTGTCTGGCCTCTGCTCTAGGGAGCCTCTGATCAGGCATCAGTTTAGCATTTTGAAGACCAAACACAACTCTTGCTCTTAATAGCAGCTGTACAATCTAATTTGTGGCTGATTGACATTGCACTAAATGAAGTAAAACCAGAATATGAAGTGAGTTACTCAATCAGGTGTTGGCATGTCAGGAAGTTGTGTGGGGTTACTGCTTTGTGATATTTTTTTTAAATTATGGATATCAGCTTATGCAACACCTGCAAAAGGAAGACATTCAGAAAACTGGTGCAAAACATTGAAATTCTTGAATTATAACATTTCTGACCTTTTCTTAGCCAATTCAGCACACCATCATGGGCACCAGTGCAGCCCAGACCTGCTGGGAACCTCCAGCCTCCCCAGTTTTCTCCTTCTTTAAACACAGCCACAGTAACCGAATAAAATCCCACCTGCAGCCACAAACCCAGCACCGTTACAGCAACACCAGGTGCTTCAAGGTACCAAACACAAGTATGAAAGGAGCCAAAGATTTTTTTTTTCCCAGTTCCTAGGATGTTCCACTCCTCCCCAGGACAAACACCTTTAACCCCACGGATATTCAGTCAACTTCACAGATAATTCAAAAGCAACACAGCTTTGAATGCCAAAATTTAAGGCCGGATGTGCTCCTTGGGTGGGTTATTCACCATCACTCCCTGCACAGACGCACAGAATTTGTTGTTTCTGAGGTGTTAATCCAGGTAAGTGATCGATGTCTCTGATTTCTGCCATTCCTACACTGGTCCCATCTGGCATTTATGGGTCACTTTTCCATGAGGACATTGAAGAACAGATCCCTGTCCATTCTCCCCTCAAAGCAAGAACACCCCACAAACCCTCAGCAGTGCTTGGTGTGACTTAGAAGATCCCTTAAATCAGGATCATCACCTTTTAAACCCAAACACCACCCCCAATTCACAGCCTGATGTACACCGAAAATAGGATCAGCAAGAAGGAATTATCCAGGGAATAAATTCTAGGAAGAAACACAGAACTAAAGAGCTGCAAGAAGAAACAGAGCTGAGAAATAACCGGTCACACAAGCGCAAGGCTTAAATTGCCTCATTAACGCTTAATAAAAAATAAATCAGGACAATCAGGAGCCCCTTGGTGGCCAGAGGATGTGCAGGGAGCAGGAGCAGCTGCTGTAATCTGTGTTAGAAATCAGAACAACATTAACACCGCTCTGCGGGTCACAGGGGTGGCCCAGATGTCACTCAGGGCTGGGACGTTCCTGAGCACACCCTGGCTCATCTGAAATCAAATAAACTGCTGCTATTTCTCGCTTCTCCCTGCAGTGATTATTTTATAATCTCCGAGCAGATCCCTGCCCCCAGCATTTAATTCTCAATTAGGGGATTGTTTTTTTCAGGTTTCTGTAGGGGGAACGTGGCACCAACAGCAGGTTTGTACCGATTCTTTCCTATTTAGGAGCGTTCAAGACACGACTTGGGAAAACAAAACCCCACCGAAGTGTTCAAATTAAAGCTTTCCCCGAGGCAAAACATCCCGTTTGGAGGTTCAGAATTCCTCCTACAGCTGAAAAGATCAACACGAAACGTTGATACAAAAAGAGGGAAGTGCTGCCAAGTGCACATTTTCCCGAAAAACAGATTCAGACAACACCGTGTCCCCCTCTCCACGTGGGTCAAGGATGAATTTTAAATTGATCCACTTACTCCTTTCCTGCCCCCATCTTGTGGGGTAAAAATGAATTTTGAATTGATCCACTCACTCCATTCCTGCCCCCATCTTGTGGCATGAAAAGGAATTTTGAATTGACCCACTCATTCCTTTCTTGCCCCCATCTTTCATTTGGGGTAAAAACGAATTTTGAATTGACCCACACACTCCTTTCCTGCTCCCATATCCCCATGAGCTAAAAATTTTGAATTGACCCACTCATTCCTTTCCTGCCCCCATCTCGTGGCGTAAAAAGGAATTTTGAACTGATCCACTCACTCCTTTCCTGCTCCCCTCTCCACATGGGGCAAGGATGAATTTTTAATTGTTTTCTTCCTCTCTCTTTAATTCCCCAACACTGCAGCACCCTGCTACAAAATCAGCCTCCCAAGGCCACCACCAGCGCACCCTCCCGCTGTCAGCACCAGGGCATCTGCGCTCCTCAGCTTCCCCAGGCGAGCTATTCTGAGCCCTGCTAAGAAAAATCCCTGACTTTACACCCTGTCGGAGCCTCAGCAGCAATCACTGACACTCCACGTTCTCCAGTTCCATCTCATTTCTGATTAAACTCCCCTCTCTTGCCCGTTTGGAACCGCGCTCGGTGCAAATATCTGCTTTGGAATGAAACCGGTTTGGTGATTTTTGACAATGATTTCTTGGAAATTCAGCTGGGACAATTTGTTTGGCTGAAGTGGGATCATTTGGAGCACAGGACAGGAAGGTATAAATCATTTTATAGCATAGCACGCTAATAAATATTAGCAATTCACATCTCAGGGGTGCCAGGCCAAGGATGGTGACAAGGAGGTGTCCTCTGACCAAACACAAAAACATTTCTGCTTAAACTACAAATTGCAAAGCAAAAACCACACAGAGGTGAAAAAATCTCATCCTGAGGAATAACATTATTGATAAAATCAGTTTAAAACAGGACTGAAAAACCAGGAAAGTCTCTAAAGGCCAGGGTTGATCTCGAGAATGATGACCCCAAAAGTTCAGGTTATTCCATTGCTCACAACAAGGCCATTGGACCAGCTGGAAAAAAAAAAATTAAAGAAAAAAAAGAAGAAAAAAATCTTTTTTAAAGAAAAAAAGTAAATTTAAAAATAATTTTTTTTGTTAAACTTCAGGAATTCTCCTCCAGCCACCCCACAGCCCATGGCAGCAGGAAGAGACACAAAGAGCCTCAGCCACACAGCTCCTCCTGTCCCCAAACTGAGGTCCCCAGGAGGCTCTGGGGAGCTGTGAGGAAAAGCTTTGCCTTATCCCTCACCAGGGACTGCAGAGAGTCCTCAGGAGACTCCTCAGCCTGGGAACATAAAGATTTCATCACTCCCCTGGGAAATATTACACATATGATTAAACCTAAGGAAAATCCTTGCCAAATATCGTCCTCCCAAGGCCTAAGCCCTCCGTGCCTGCCTTTGTGTGATATTTGTGGGAACTGCTGCCTCAATTTCATGACTGCTTAGTTTTACAGCAACTTCTTCAGTCTTTCCACCTAATTTTTAATTCTTAAGCAATTCAGCAAATGTTATTTTTGCTCCAAAACACACTTCCCCCCTCCACTCCTTGTCCTCACACACTTTTCAACTCCCGTTCTGTCTTCTCCCTTAAATTCTTCTGTTCCTTGGCCCTCGAGAACCTCCTTGTTCTGTTTCTTCCTCGCAGCCTACTTGATTTCTGCATGTTCTCAGGCACCCCCAGACTTTTCTCTGGTGGCCTGACCCTGCCACATCTCCCTGACTCATCTCAGAATAAACAAACAACTCCCCGCACCTCAGCACCCGCTCAGATCCACCCCGCAGAGCTGGCAGCACAACGCCCTGACAGACATCACTCCTCTGCAGCACCCCAGAGCTCACCACCCGACATTTAATATCCACTTCCAATAACTGAGATTAATTTTTAATGTGAATTAACACAGCAGGGGCAGAACAATTAACTCAGGGCCTAGAGGATGCAGTGGGGGAATACGCACAGGGAGGTGTTTGTGCCATGGGAGATGGAAAAGGAGGAGAGGGGGATTGATGTCTTAAGCGCATTAAAAAAAATCAAAAATCCGAGGCAGCCCCAGCAGCGCAGGGCAAAGGGCATTCCCTTGGGTTCATGGGATCCCAGGGACACAACTCGGCCCAGGAGGGAACAGCCCAGCAGCACCCCCGGGTACAACGCGGATCCAGTTGGATGGAGCTCAGCAATGAGCAGATCGACCTCAAATCCCCAGTCAGGAACCGAACAAATGAGGGAACTGTCCCCCATTCTAATGACCCCCCCAAGGGAGACTCCAGCCCAGCTGAACAAACCTGTTGCAGAGAGGAGGCTCCGGGCAAGGCTGGAGCCTCTGCTTTGGAGACACTCGGGATGTTCCGTCTGCTCCCCTCAGAGAAGCCCCAAGCTGAGCTCAATCTCAGCCCCCAAGGGTTCTCCACATGTAGGGCTGAGGGACAGGGAGTGTTTGTGAAGGGGACAGGGAAAGGGGGTAAAAATGTATAAAAAGGGTATGAAAATAAAAGACAAAAACCATCAGGTGTCAGAGTGGGTCAGAGGAGGAGCTCTCACTCCTCTGCTTGCTGCCAACAGCTTCACCTGAGGGCTCCATGTCCCCATCTCGGCACCACCACTCCCACTGCCTCTTCCGAGTCCCTGCCCATGTGTGGCTCCTGCTCTCCCCATGAATCAGCAGCGCTCACGGGGAAGGGGAGGAATGTAGGGCAAGAGCTGAGCATTCAGCGCAGCAGATGGAGGCACCAATGCTCCAGCCCCCAGAACTGCTATCGGAAAACCAACATGTTCCCAGGGTGATGATCCCAAAGGTCCTCCCCCTCCCTCCTGGCAGCATCCTCATTCTGAATTCTCAGGGCAATAAATTCCCCAAATCCCTGCACGGATCCTCTCCCTCTCAGCTGCAATATCCAAGGTGATCTGCTCAGCAAAATCCAGCCCTGCACAGAACCCTCAGCCCTGTTTGCCAGGATTGAACCAGGAGGAAACCCTCAGATCCACTGTAAAAACTTCCTTTAAAACATTTCCAAACTCTCCCTGCCCTGTCACACAGATTTTTGAACACCCCAAACCATTCACACCTTTAGACCAGGGATCTTTTCCCCGTGTCATTCAAGGCTCAGCTCCCATTCCAAACCAGAGCCTCAAAAAGCTAAAGAAAAGGTGCATCCCTAACGAATATTGAAATATCCAGATTTTGATTCTCCACTTAGCTCTGCTCTGCTGGTCTACTGATCGAGATATTTAACGGTCTCTTCTAGCATAGCCAAACTGCAATTTCTCTCCCCGTAATTAATCCAAGGTGCTGCTGGACTAAGTAAAATGAAGGAACTCATTTAATCCTGGCTGAAATTCCTCCAAGATTACTAATAGCATACTTATAACATTATTGAACCCGCATTACCGCTTTTCTCTGTATTTTTTTTCCTTTCATTACTTCTGAAGGACTTCTTCATTAGCTTTTAAAGAGAGAGATATACAAAATAAACAAACCTTGGCTTTTCGCTGTGGTAACCATTTTCATGGGCAGCGAGAAGAATTAGATTTAATTGAAATTATCTGCAGGAAACACCCATTCTGAACTAGCTAGGCTGGTACAAAGCCCAGTTATAACCCTGCACACTGTTAAACCAGCCACCTTTCAGCCCCACACCTCCAAAGACCCCTGTTGAACCACAAACTCTGATTTCAGGCACAGGGAGATGTTTTTCCAACCCTGTGAAGCAGCAGGAGAGCCCAAGCCAGGGCCAACGTGCTGAGGAACGTGTGGGAGGCAGCAAAAACAGACTGCCAGGGAGGAGCAAGGCTGGAGCTGGGAAAAAAGGAGCTGTGGGGAGAATTTCAGGGGGTTTCTCGCTGATCCAACGTGCCACCCCCAGGCCTGGATGTGCCTCCCATGCCTCTGGCATGACCAAGTCACCCCGTGCCAAGCAGGCTCGAATCTGGGTTACCAGAGCTCCTCTGAAAAGTGTTTTTTCTTCAGCA
Organism: Pomatostomus ruficeps; assembly: GCA_013400735.1. Classification (NCBI taxonomy): domain Eukaryota; kingdom Metazoa; phylum Chordata; class Aves; order Passeriformes; family Timaliidae; genus Pomatostomus; species Pomatostomus ruficeps. Next base: position 9,381 of record VYZT01035547.1, on the reverse strand, counting down.
CATGATGCCTGATCAGAGGCTGCCTAGAGCAGAGGCCAGACAAGATTCAGAGAATAAAATGGGGATTTATTGCAGGGCCTTCAACAGGGACACCTCGGGCACTCAGAGCCTCTCCGGGAGAGGCCACAGCCAAGATGGAGCCCGGGGCACCAGTTTGCTCCACTTGGATCAGTTTGGATCCATTCCCAGCTCAGGGTTCATTCTCCAATTCCAATTGCAGGGGATGATGGAATTGAGCCCAAGTCTGTCCCCCCTTTTAGAGGCTCCGTTTCCATCTTTGGGGGCCTGGGCCAACGAGGTGTCCTTGAGTGCAGCCTGGAGAGGATTTGTTGTGTCTGAGCAGGATGGGAGAACAGGAGCTCCCAGCCCGTGGGGAGTGTGAGAGTTCCACACTAAAGCAGTGCAGGGGCTGAAAAATACAAAAGCTGAATCTGAAGGCATCACAGGCACCACCAAGACCTCATTTCCAGCTGGCAGAAATTACCCAGGATGAAGCTCCTTTCTGCATTGTCATTACCCAGCGGTGTTTTCTCACCAGACATCCTGAATTTTCAAGTGGTGCAAAACATTTACCTGGGCCTGGCGTGAATACACTGAATTATCGCTTACCTAACAGCACCACCTCCTTCCAGCTTCCCCCCTTCAGGCCAGATTTCTGTGATTTAGCAGCAATACCTCATCCAAGGCTGGAAAAGCTTTCCACTGCCTGTGCAGGGGCAGCAAATAAAGAGCAGCAAGGCTGCAAACACAACCAAGCTGGGACTCGGTTCAGAAGGAAGACAGGGGAGGGTTGTGCTCTTCAGAAACTCAGAGGTGCAAGCAGCAGACTCAAATAGGCTAAAGTTAAATTTTCTTTTCTACATCCAACCTAACAGCAGTGGGAATTCCCTTAACTCGGGCACTCATTAGTCTGTGTCTGGTCACACCAAACACATCCTTCCCTCCAGGAAATGCTCCGGCTGCCTTGGTCACTCCTTGTTATTGGAGTATAGAGGTCAAAAAATCTCAGTATTTGAAATCCACAGTGCACAATGAACAGAGCTGGGCTCTGACAAGCGATAATTAATTAACTTTGCTTTGTGTTCCCCTTTGCCCTGAGGTTCACTTCCTTTCTGCATTTCACTCGGTTTTTCAGTTTATGCTCCTACATTGAACCACCAATATCAGCTCAGGATTGGGAACTTAAAAAGCCCATCCCAATCCTCATTTTGGTGCTCACATCCTGTGCTTAGACCCAGTGTTGTAGTGCCAGGAGGACCAGCAGCACTGCAGCCGTGGTGGCACAGATCAGCACCAGCCAAACTTGATTTCCAGCCTGACAACCCAGGCCTGGGTGCAGCTAAATTCCACCCCTGGAATTGGAACCCCAGCATTTCCAAAAGTGTGACCCAAACCACTCTCGTGTTTCATCAGAGGAGAGCAGAAATAAGGGTGATCTGAGAGGAAAATGAGTTAAGGGTGTTCTGAAAGTGAGTTAAGGGTGTTCCGAGAGGAAAGGGAGTTCAGCACCCTGGCTCTGCCAAACTGCCCTCTCCGTCTGCATCCAGAACTCAGGACTTCTGCTCACCCATTGATTTTTAAATAACATTTCCCAGCCTGGATGCACAGAACAGCTCCCTGTAAATCTTCCCGAGGCAGCACCTCCGGCACTACCCGGGGCTGTGGCCTCCTCCATCCATCTTAATTAGGTATTAACTTCAAAAGCCTTTTTGCTACACGGCTCCTGCCAGCATCAAGACAACAAGACAAACACCAGCCTTGAGTCGTCAAAAATGTAATTACAGGGTCTCCTGGAGAGGTGGCTCTGCCTGGCTCTCGCTGCAGGAATTTATAGCAGGGAAACAGCACTTTAGCAACACTTAGAGGAGCCCTACGAGGAGAAAATTCACCCGGAGACTCTTGCACAAAGCACAGCTTTATCTACCTCAACAGCCCCGTCAGCAGCACTCACAGGGCTTGTTCAGTGCTCTCCCACCTGGATTTTCAGCTGGACTCTGCCTCTCCCTGTTTTTGGCACATGGAGAGCCCACGCAGGCTCTGATTAATAAAAACAGCTAAAGAGGAGCAACACCACGTCCTTAAAGACACCAAACAAGCATGAAAATGGAGTCAAAGCTGTTGGCATCCATGGATCCATTTAATTACACCAACTGGAATGAAGAAAAGGACTCAAGAGAAAATGAATTATGAGATAAAATCAGGAGGAAAGGACTCAGGGGAAAATGGGTGATCAGGTAAAGTCAAGAGGCAAAGGACTCAGGGGAAAATGGGTTCCTGCTCTCACAGCAGAAATCCAAAGTGGCAGCAGCTGCCAAAACACCGTGAGGAGCTCCTGGCAAACCTGCAGCACCCAAGGCACCTTAACCCACGTGTGAAGTAACTCATTCTGCCTCAGGGAAGCTGTGCTAATCAATAACCTTCAAAAAAATAATTGAGTTCACAAAAAACCCCAAGCATGCTCTACAAACAGGGTTTGGTTCACCCCCAAACCGCGGTGACAATATCAAAATCCTGCTCCTGTGGACACAGACTTAAAAACCCAACAAACAAATCACAGAACGGCAACCTGGAAAAATCAGGAGTGGGAAGTTCCTCCTAACACACCACAGCTGATCCAGGAGCAGATCAAAGAGCAGCCATGGGGAGCACGACCAGAACCAGATACCCTGGAAATATCTCAGCCTTTAGGGCTGGTCAGAGGCAGAGTTTAGAAAAGGGAAAGGTTTGAAAAGGTTATTCCCCCATTTGGAGATGGGAAAACCAGTGGAACATCGACATTCCTGAGCTCCTTTTTGCCTCGATGGGGCGTAAGAGGGGAATACAACTTTTTCCAGCCCCACAGCTCAGCAGGGGTTTCTCCCCAGCACTGATATTTTATCTCTGCCTGATGTAATAACTCCCGTTTCTCTTTCCATGAACTCCTTGATTCCAAAGCGTAATCAAAGCACCAACAACACCGGCATTGCCAGATTTCCTGGTGTTAGGACACAGCCAAAAACCACATTCAGCAAGAAATTCCTTGATTTGGATTTCATCTGCATCCGTTTTACCGCCAGAAGCTCAAGCAATTGTACAACAGCACTGAATAAAGCGATTGTTTTCTGACACACGAGGTGCTGCTTTCCCACACAGCAGCACACTGACATTTGTGCTCACAGCTGAGAAATAGCTCTGCTCCACAGAGAACCGCTCAGGACCAGAACTTCCAAATAAAACATACCCTGCCCTTAAATCTACTCGTTTTTCCAGTGCTAATCCATTAACCAAAGCTGTTTATATTGCATGAAGCAGAGATGGCAATGTGAGGCACAAGAAACCCTCATTTTTCTTTCACCTGATGACTTCAGAAAGCGAGCTGATGTCACACGAGCAGCAATAAAAACTCTGGAACCAGGCAATTCATCACTGCAGCAAAGTGTTAAATAATAAGCTTCCCCCACACCTGTTTTCCCCTCTTTTAATTTTAAAAAACTCCTTGCTACTTGGAGTTATTTTGAAGCCGTGTCTGTTTATTCTTCTGCCAAGTTATTGAAATACTTTTAGCAGAGACAACAAAAGGAAACAAATTATTTCACAGAAAACAGAATAAGAGCATTTAATGTTCTAGCGAAAGCCAAATCAACCGCTCCTATAATAAATCTTTAATCCCCTGGAAATGTTCTCTTACAGCAGCAGCACATCGGGGCAAGGAAGCAACAGGGCTCGAGTCATTCTGCTGCCAGAGCAGGAGAACTTTCAGTGCCTGACACAACAGCTCCAAATGGGCACAAAATAAATGGGATTGGAGTTGATGCCACAGAGAGGCTCCCTAGAGCAGAGGCCAGACAGGATTCAGAGAATAAAATGGGGATTTATTGCAGGGCCTTCAACAGGGACACCTCGGGCACTCAGAGCCTCTCCGGGAGAGGCCACAGCCAAGCTGGACCCCGGGGCACCAGTTTGCTCCACTTGGATCAGTTTGGATCCATTCCCAGATCAGGGTTCATTCTCCAATTCCAATTGCAGGGGATGATGGAATTGAGCCCAAGTCTGTCCCCCCTTTTAGAGGCTCCGTTTCCATCTTTGGGGGCCTGGGCCAACGAGGTGTCCTTGAGTGCAGCCTGGAGAGGATTTGTTGTGTCTGAGCAGGATGGGAGAACAGGAGCTCCCAGCCCGAGCACAGCTGAGCTCTTTACTCAACTATTTCCTGAGCTCTTGCAGCCAAACTGTCACAGGGGCTTTTGGTGCCAGCCCGAGCAGGATGTGCAAAGGAAAAAAATCCCGGGGTGATCGAATCACCAGGAGCCTGGGAAGGAGGATTTTCAGCCTGCACCAAATCGAACACCCCTCGATTTTATTTGACCATTTTCCACCAGCCAAATCAATATCTCAGAGCAGAGAAATCAATCAAGGCACGGAAGTTTTTTCAATCCTTGCGCTGAAGGAAGGGAAAGCACAGGAAAAAACCTTTTGCGTGTCAGAGCAAGGGCTGAGCCTTTCCCAAATGGAACAAAACTTCTCAGGACAAGCCAATTTCAAGGGTTGGGGTAACAAAAAAACCTCAATGACACCTCCTGCAAGTATTTTCTCTTCATTTCACCACATTAAAAATATTGAGATATGCTGCCTTGGTGATGTTCTTTGGCCAGGCACCACCTCCTCCTCTCAAAATTCCTCTCATTTATTTAATTTCACAGGCCATTTGGTTTCCCCATCTTCATTTTCGTTTTTGTTTTCTTTTAATTAAAAAAAAATAGCTTTGTTTTTTTTTTCCCATGCATTTTAAGCTTTTTAAGAAATGAAGTTGTTGATGCTGTTCTTTGTTTGTCTCTGCATGTTTTCTGACAGGAGAATAAAAAAAGCTTTCCAGATGAGTATTGCTGGCATATAAATGAAAACAAAAGGAAAAAATACATTTTTATTTTTAGAGCCAGGAGAAATCCTGTTCCTCTGTAGGTGCTGACCTTGATGGATTTGTAGCAAGTTGACTGTTTGCCAATAAATTTTATTTTCTGGGAGGAAAAAGCAGCTGTTTCACCTGAGATCTTGGTCGGCATCATTTTGATGCTAACAAAGAACAACTCCAACAATTCCTGAGAGCTTAAAAATCACAAATTTTGGGCAAATCCTCTTTGCTCAACACCACCCAGCAGGCAGGGGGTGTTGGACAGGTTGAAAATGGAGCAGAAATCTGCAATAACAGCAGAGCTTGGGCTGATAAACCTGAAGGACTCAGGGTAACGTGTCCATTATCCATCACTGTCTCATAAAACACTTCCTTCCCCACCTCAAACATTTCTCAGCTGGCTCCAGGAGGAAAAAGAGGGGAAAAAAAACCAAAAAACCACTCTTGCTGTCATCATAGAACTATCTTATCCAGCACTGACACATATTCAGGTTCATTTCCTTCAGCACAGAACTCCTGTCAATCCTCACGACAAAAATGTGTCTTTCCATGAGTTGTGCTCATCTCTGAGAAGTCCAGGGTCCCCTGGGATAAATCACCTCATTTATAGCATTTAACCCTGGTTAGCCCTGCCCTGCTGGTCACACGTGAGCTCTTCACCCATCAGCTCCTTCCTCCAGGCACACACAGCGAGTGCTGGCTGTGCAGGCACAGGAACCACCTCAGATGGGAGAAGGGGGAAAAGTGAACTGTTAAAGAGTCAACAAATGTGAATCACAAAACCTAAAAAGCAGGACAGGTCTGAGCCCAAGGAGCAGGATGGGTCTGGGCCCAAGGAGCGGGATGGGTCCGGGCCCAAGGAGCGGGATGGGTCCGGGCCCAAGGAGCGGGATGGGTCTGGGCCCAAGGAGCGGGATGGGTCTGAGCCCTCTCCAGACCAAAGCAACAGAATGCATTTTGTTCAGATAAAGGCAATCGAACGCATCTCGTTCAGATCAGAGGAACAGGAGCTGTTGGAAGCGAAGCAGAAGCTGCTGAAGCAGCCAGGGAAGGGCTGTGCAGGCTCCAGAGAGAAAGGGGCAAAGTTCATCGGGATGGAGACTCCGAGCCTTCATCAGAGAGACCCCCGAGGAAGAGGAGGAGCCTCCCTCAGTGCGACCCCCAGGACACACAGCGCACGGATGCTAATGAGATTAATG
>VYZT01035545.1:25496-35723 GCA_013400735.1 Pomatostomus ruficeps | reverse complement strand
CATGGCTTGGTGGCGCGGAGCGGCCGGGGCCGGCATGCGGCGCGCGCTCTGCATGCCCGGGCAGCGCTGGGGCCCGGGGACTGGGGTGTCACCACGGCCCCGCCATCCGCTGCGGACCGTGACTATTAACATGGCTTCTACGTGTGATCCTCATGGAGCTAGCAGTGCTGCTTCCCCGATAGCCTGGCTCCTGTCCCGGCCCGAAGCTCTCCCGTAGCGTGGCACTGGTGCCGGTGCCCATAGCGGCTGTCCCGCCGGTCCCTGTGCCGCTGTAATGGAAGGCAAACAGTGCTCCCTGGAAAGCTGTTCCCTCGCCTTTTATTTGGTAGTTCAGTCTGCTATGCCGCTTGCTTGCTCATGGAGAAACATAGTGCTGCCTGGTTATTTTGCCTTCTACTGATTTTTCTTTTTTCCTTTTTCTCTCTCCTTTTCTCCTCCCTCCCTCCCCTATTCCTCCCTCCCTCCTCTACACCCCACCCCACCCCACCCGTTTTTTTATTTTTCTTTTTGTTACTGGACTTTATTTTTATACCCATCCACCATTCAGGGAATTCCTCAAGCTGTACTTCCCCCCTTACCAAAGAGGCCTGCGCTTGAAAAAACCAATGGTGCCACCGCAGTCTTTAACACTGGTATCTTCCAATACCAGCAAGCTCTTGCCAACATGCAGTTACAGCAGCATACAGCCTTCCTCCCACCAGGTAAGTGCTTCACTGACACCTTTTCAGGGGAGGGAGAAGGGGGAGTTCTGGAAAAAGCACAGTAGGAAGTAGCTGTTGGTTGCTGGTGGCAGACGCAGTGTGTGCTGGAGGCCGCTGGCGCCAGGCACAGGCAGCCCCTCCAGCCCATGGCACAGCTGTGCCCGGTGCCCCTGGGCAGAGGAGGGGCTGGCTGTGGCAATGCTGGCTTCTCTCTGCTCCTTGCGGAAGCTGGGTGGGTGTTTTCCAGTCTAACGTAAAATCAGCATCGTGCTCTCTCACCCCAAATCAGAATTTGAAATCTCCTCTCTCCTTCCTCTTTCCCTGGATTAACTGCTCTTCCTTCCACGTCCCTAAGCTGTTGTGCTTGTTTCCCCATAAGCCCCCTCGGCCTTGGCAGCAGTGGCTCTGAGTCACACACACGAGGGGTTGATTTACGGAGGTGCAGTGGTCCCAGGGGGCACAGGCAGCCTCACAGGCGGGGAGTCACAAACCTACACAAGAGGTCAGGGTTTGGGCCTCCTCCACTGGTGTCTCAGGGCCAGCCTTGGACTGAGTAAAGCCAAGCGCTTGTTCTCAGCCAAGTGATCAGCTCTACACTTGTCCTGGTGTAGTTGCTGAAGAGTTGATGCCTGTGCTATGTGCAGCAGAACTCCCCTCGGAGGACCAGTGATGGGACATAAAGCTGGAATCTGTGCCTTGGTTCCGCTGATGGCACTGCATGAGAAATGGTGTCCAGTGTGTCCCGGGAGCTTCTGCCCCCAGTTACACAGCTGGGGTGGTTTGTTACACCTGACCCCACACTACAGCAGCACCGTCGATCCAGGAGGTGTGCAGAGCCTGGCTGATAGGTCTGAACCCAAAAATGGGAAAGAGGACAGCCCTTCATAATGCAGATTGGGAAGGAGAAGAAATAAAGCTAATCAGTCTTTACCCAAAAAATTGAAGGATTTTATCCTAAGCATTTTTGGCAAGCATGTTCCCAGGAGTTCTGTGTAATGCCCTTTACTGTTCTATCTTGATCTGGCGTACAACCAACTTGTGTACTTTAAATGGCACAGAAAACAGCCTCTTGATCTAGTGCATTTTAATAACGTATTTAGTTCCAAAAATGCATTGCAGCCACTGAAATGTATCAGTAAATGTTGCAAAGCTTGCTGGAGTCAATAGCAAGATGGGTTGAGTAAGCTGTGGGTCACATCTCTAGCCCAAGTGTTAAAATCCATGTACAAATGCATCTGTGATCACATGGAACCACAGAATGGTTTGGGTTGGGAAGAAGCTTAACGACCCTCATTCCAAAGCCCTGCCATGGGGGGACACCTTCCCATAGACCAGATTGCTCAGAGCCCCATGCAGAAAGACTCAGAGTCCTTCCTGTGAATATTAAACAATTCACAGATCTCTTTTGGCACAGCATAACCAGTGGAGTCCATAAACTGCAATTTTTCAGCTTCCACGAAGGCAGTGAGGGGCTGGATGGTTTCTGGAAGTGCTAGAGCTGCCTTTGAACTTCTCCTTCAAACTCAGGAGCTAGGGTGGTGGTTTGTGTGTGCCAGACTCCATTTGCGCCTCGTCATTGACTGGGGTCTTTCCCACCGGCTCTTAACACACCTCACCTCAGCTCTTCCTCCAGCAGATCCACACTGAAACCTCCAGGAGCTTGGCAGTGGTTCTTGAGGCTTCGTTAGACCTTTCCTGACCACTGAAGTTTAGTATATATTACACAGGAAAAGTAAAGGAGTTTTTAGCATGAGCTATTATAAATTCTCTCTTTGTATTTTTCAGATAGCAGCAGTCTGAGCTTTCCAGTAATCCACTACTTTCCAAAAAGTTTGAAAAATGTCTTTGCCACCTTGCCCTTTTTAGCTTTTCCCACTGCAAGTGAGCTGGGATCAGTTCCTGTTTGGGCACAGTCGCCTGGAAATAGAGATTCTCCGTCTGTCCCCTGGAAGCAGCGGAGAGCACAGAGCACGGGTGCCCCCAGCTCCACGGCCACGGAGCAGGGGCAGGTCAGCTCAGTGGGATCTGAATTAAAGTGACATTTTTCAGGTTCAGACACCCGAGGTGTAAGTGCTCGTTTGTGTTCCTAGTCGCTCCAGGCAGGGTCTGCAGGAGGGCTGGAGGGCAGGGCACCTGCAGAACCTTCACAGGGTGGGTGTGCTCAGGGCTGGTCCCCTGAGGGGGATCTGGGCAGGACCCTCCTCTGCAGGGCACTTCACTCCTCATGTTCTTCCACTGATATTTCAGAAAACCTCAGATACCTCTTTGGAATTGTAAGGCATTGTTCTGGCTGGCTGTGTGCCAGGGATGTGCAGCACATCCAGGGATCATCCATGCCTGGGGTGGACACTGCGCTCCAGCAGCCTCAAGTGATTAAATGTTCTGTAGACACTCGTATCACCTCTCTCATCTAAAGCTCCCCTCTTGAGGTGTCCCCGAAAGCTTGGCTGCTGGAAGCTGTCCCCAGGCTGAGAGGGGAGTTCAGGGGTGCTGCAAGGAAGGGCCAGGAACCTCTGTGCTGTTGAAATAAGGGAGTTACTCTGCCGGGTCAGGAGGCCCTGCGTGCCTCGGTGGTGCCACAGCTTGGTTGGGTCCCTGGGTCCTGCTGCCAGCTCGGGACACCTCGGCAGGTGTGGGTGAACCTCCCCCTGTGAATGGTCCTTGGACCTTTACCTGCTCCTTGTCCTGTGGTGACAGGAGCTGCCTGGAGAGTGACATCCTGCCCATGAGCATGCTGTGTTCAGCTTGCTGTCCCCTCAGGGTGCAGCTCTTGTGCCCTGTGTGTGTCCCCCAGCTGACCAGAGAGCCTTGGAGCAGCGAGATGCTCCAGAGGAAGGGGTCAGGGTGGGAGCTGCTCCCAGCTGATGTCGTGGCGCAGCTGCAAGGGGCAGGATCGCAGCTGGCAGCCGAACCCCAGAGCCGGTGTGGAGAGGCTGCAGCTGCCTCCGCATCGTGTTAACCCATTGTGTATTTGTTCAGCCCTGTTCCTGGCTGGGACTCAGTGCCCAGAGGCTTTCCTGAAGCACCTTCCTCCCTGGGGCCGCTGGGCCTGTGCAAAACCACTGCTCTGCCCCAAAACATTGGGGAGGGAAGGGTCACACACCACTGCTCACCTCCACGGGAGTGCTTGTGCTGTCTGGAGTGTGGTTTTGGATTAGGCTTGAGTAGATTGGGCAGAATAAATAGACTGAGGGGAATAATAAAGAGAGAAAAGAGAAAAAAATAATTAAAACAACAGTAAACCTAGAATATTTATAAAAATAGCTTTATTGCACTGCAGAAATAATCTGGTTGTGAAGTTATGGTCAGTTAAGTCAGAATATCCTCAAATTAAAATTCTGCCTTGTGCCGAACAGCCAGGGAACATTGAAAGTGCACATTCATTATTCATGTGTTCTCATTAGTCAGTCAAAGCTTCTGAAGTCAAGCTGAATATTAAGATCATAGCAAAAATTATTTTTATTACTGGTAAGAGGGTCATATAGCATAATGTCTGTGTTTGGGCGTTCTGCCACCCCAGCAAGTGTTCTACTTTCTGCCTCATGTGCATTTGCTTCAGTTCCCTTTCAAAAACTGTGTGCACTGGTCATAATGATGATAACTCAGACCGAAATTTGGATCTTTTAATTGAAAAGCTTTACGGGGATATTTCAGAGTTGTTACAAATATCCAGCTCATCTGTAGCACACAGATGCAATGGTGCAGGGAGCGATGCAGTGCTGCAGCTCCAGAGGAGGGAGTGCAGCTCTGGGAGCAGGGCACAGCTGAGAGGCTCTCTGTAACCCCATTAACGCTGCTGAGAGCCCCTAAGAGGGACGGAGAAAGCAGTTTTGCCTACTGTTTGTACTTCTTAGCCAGATTCTGCTCCAGTTTTTAGTCTTGCAAGTGATGCCATTGGCTCCAGCCATGGTTGTGCCTGGGGAGGTCAGGAGAGGTGCCCTTCCCTTACCCTTCCCTTGCCAATATTCTCCGTCTCTTCTGTGACACGGAAGCAGAGGAGTAATTAGGAAATGTGATGATGCCCTTGCCCTTGCAGCCTTACAGACAGATCAGTGACCGAGAGTAACCTTGGCCCCAGCAGGAATTAGACTGACCAACTCCTTCCCTGCGCTCTGAAGTGCTCCTGAGGCTGTGCATCCCCTCCAGCTTGGCACGGCCGGAGCCATTTCCTGTCCCCTTACAGTCACGGGATGTCACCGAGGCAGCGCTGCCTGCTGCCAGGTTATGTTTCCATCTCCACTGCAATCTCAGTCCCGGATTTCAGAGTTTATTTCAGTTTCTGCTGTGTCAATCATCATTAGCAGTGTTAGTAAATGTTACTTGTTAAGTCAAAAGTAGATAATTTATTAAAAATTGATATTCTGAAAGATCAGTGTATGTTTATCATCTTGGAAGCAGAAATAGAATCAGGATCAGTCTGGTGGAAGGCATTTTGCTGTGTAACATAAAGAGAATTGCCAACTTGGTGATACTTAAAAATGATGCCAGAACAATCCTAAAAACACCTTCCTGCTGCTGGCTCTGGTTGCAGGGCAGAGCTCTCCCGGTGCTTTGGAGAGGAGAGGACAGGCCAGGCCTGGCCTCGCACTGGGGACCGCAGGCACCAGGCAGGGATGAGGCTGAAGTATCTCTTGATCTGAGAAGAGCAGGGAAAGGACCGTGACAAGGCTTGTGTCAGAAGGCAGGAAGGTTTCAGGAGCTGTGAGTTACAGCTGAGGAAGGTTTTCCTGGCCGTGCTCCAGGGCCAGCACAGTCCCAACACCCGTCCATGCGCTGCCCTGTCCCCAAGGCCTCGTTCTCACGGATCACTGTGCTATTGTATGGTTTGATTGTGCTGACAGTTACATGCCACTGTGCCCATAATAACAATTTTTCTTCTTTGTTCAAATGAAATTTCTAATTACACGTGTGATGGGTTGTTTTAATTCTTTTCCCTTTCCAAATCCACCTTCCTGTTGCAATGCATGATGAGCAGGCTCAATATTGTGCATGACACCCGCTACAAGTGTTGGTAGGTGCCAGCTTTGTTTCTTGATTATCTTAAACCTGTGGTGCAGCTCACAGACCCTCAAAATCCACTGCTAGATTTAATGTACAGCCCTCGTGCCAGTCCATCTCCCCCAGCCTCCTGCACTAACACCTGTCAATTAAATGCGATTGTTTTATTTAATTGACATGGACACGTAGATGTTGATTTCGTACAGCAGTTTTTAATTGCACATTGTTCCTTGGTGGATTTTGACTGGACTATGAGTTCCAGTGTTTAGAAACTATCTTGTGTTAACTAAAGACTGTATCTTACCATAGCCATGTAGCTGTATTCTGTCCTTCTACGAGATTAATTTCTGTTAGCAGTAAATATTTGGGTTGAATTTTTTAAAGACAAAAATTTGTAAATATAAGGGCATTGAAAAAACTCTCCTGTTGTTTTTCATATTGAAATGGTTAAGCTTGTTTGTGTCGATTTTCTTGATTTGATGGTAACAAGCATTTTCCCCTTTTTTTTCTCTTTCATCTCCCTCCCCTTCCTCCCGGAATGTTGTCCTGCTTTGCACTGTGGTTGCATGTCACGCGCTGGCAATGATGTCTCGGGCTTTTCGCTGTGGTAAACCATGCTCAATGACCCTCCCACGTGTCGCTCTGGTCCCATACTGCTACACTCTTCTGTATGTTTGCTTATTTGATTTTCCTTCCGAAAGTTCCCATGGTGCACGGTGCTACGCCAGCCACTGTGTCTGCAGCAACAACATCTGCCACAAGTGTTCCCTTCGCTGCAACAGCCACAGCCAACCAGGTTTGCTAATTTACAGCTTTGTTCCTTACAGACAACTCGAAATCGGTGCTTTAATGAGCATGGGGGTTTGGATCTGACCTCTTGTTGGCCTACACATTCTCTTGGAGAGCTGCAGCACAGCTTAATCAGCCCTTAGCCCTGCTCCAAAGGTGCTGCAGCTCCATTTCTGATGCTAAAAATAATTGACAATAGAGTTTCTGACTCAGTCTTGACATTTATGGGCCGTGCTGCTTATTTCTGCGCTCAGGGATGCAAAGAGCGAGGGATAATACACAAACCCATGATTTATTTCCGTTTCTGTGGAGCCAACAGCTCCTTTCAGTGCAGAACTCAGGGAAAGGCAGGGGAGTCTTTGTGCAGAGGGGTTGCAGGTTCTTACAGTCTGAGTTTAGCAGTCCAAACATGTTCTGACTCTCCTCCTCCAAGCATAAAACAAAACCCTGTGAGCATGGGCAACAGAGAAACTTCCTTGAAACCTTTGTTCCAGCCTTGTGATTCTCTTTGGAAAGGCCCATTGCTTTAACAGAGCTCAGTTAGGAAAACGCCCGTTAGAGCCTGGGTTTGTTTCTCAATAGCCAACCCCAGTCATTGCCGTGTTTGGATGTATTTCAGGAATATCAGAGTAAAGCTTTACCACGTAAATGATTAGAAGCCCTCCCAGGAAAGCCAGAACCAGTGCTCTAACGATGAGTCCCTGGAGAAATAGAATCGCTGGAGCTGCACCTGAGCACAGGATGCTGTCAGAAGGGCAGATTCCTGTACAACACCCGGCTGAAAGTGCAAGAATAAAAACGTTTTAAAGAGCCTCCTGATCCTCTTCTAAAAGCAAATTGTTTTTTAAGATTTACTGGGCAGTTCGTGGCCTGTGACATGCAGCTGTCAGTTCTGGTCTGATGCAGGTCGTGCTTCCAGCTCAGTGGGATCACACGTGTCCCCTCAGAAAGGGAGCTGCAGGTTCTCCTCAGCACGGTGCAGGTGTGGTTGCGTGTGTGGCACAAGTGAGGAGCTCAGTGTCAGTGTGAAGGCAGATTTCCCTCAGCTCCTGGCTCCCACAGGTGACCCCCAGGCACTGAGCCCGTGCCCCTCTGTGCTTGGGGAGGGTGATTCCAGCTCCCCTTGGGACACCCCGTGCTCAGAGTGAGCCCCAGGGCCTTTGGCTTCGAGCCTTTGCTCCTGTACCTGCCGAGCACCACCATTTGTTCTGCCCCAGCTGTACGTCCCTTGTTAACCTGTCTGCTTCCTCACCGCTCAAAAACACGTCTCCCAAATGACACCATTGCAGTGACACCTAGGCGTGCACATCCCGAGCCTCCCCAGGGACCTGGAGATTGTAGAATTCCCAAAACAACCCAGGTTAGTCTGCTCAGCAGGTAGCACATTCTTCTCTTGAGAAATGTTTGCTGAATGAAGAGGTCACTCAGGGCTTTAAACTTGGCCTAAGAATTGTGTTTTGGAAAGCTAGTTCAGAGGCGGGGCTGCCTCTGCATATGTGCCACCTCAGCAAGCAACCTCCTGTGTGCCCAAAGTCTCTCAAACCTGCACTTTATTGCACCAGACAGTTACTTTCAGTGTGTCTCTCTATCCTGTGCAAGTCCTGAGGGTTGCGAGGGCAAGACAAGCCACAGAAAAAGTCATTATTTTTAAATCATCCCTCTGTTAGTAGCCATGCACTTCCCAGATAGGTCACAGGGAGACTTTCTGCTGTAGAATCTGGTCATTTCATGCCTTTCCTCCCCAGAGCCTCATAACACACTTAGAGCAGTTCTGCAGCCAAACCTCCATATATACATATATACCCATATATGTATATGCCATGTGAGCGATGCCGAAGGTATTTAATGCCCCCGATGCCATGTGCCTGCATGCCAAAGGCTTGAGACCTGGCCCTTCACCTTCCTGGGCTGGTGCTGAAGGTCCTTGGTCTGTTCGACAGCCCTGTCCCTGATGCTGCTCCGGTGGGTGCCGCAGCCTGTCCTGCAGCAGCAGGAGAACATGGTACGAGAAGCTTCATTCTGCTCCAAGCCCTGTCCGTGGAGTTGGCGATGCTGTGGTGTGTGAGCTGCCAGGGGAGGAGAGGGCACACGGGTGGAAAACAGCAGCAGGACCCGTTAGGAGTTAGCTGAGAAAAAAACCCCATTCTCTTTACTGGGCAGAGTCACAGGCCAGCCTTGGTGCCCATCAGGAAAAAGGGATTTTCCAGGTGCCACAGCCCTTTGGGGTCCAGCAAATCCATGTTGTGTCCTAGGCCTGAGCACAATTCCCTGTGCCTGGGCACGTCTGCTCCCCTGGGCACGTCTGCTCCCCTGGGCGCTGCGAGGTCGCGGTGACCAGGGCGCAGTGTCACCTGCGACTGGCACTGCTGGCTCTTGGCTCCCAGGGTAATCCTGGCTTTTTAAATGGCACACGGAGCTGACGGGCACTTGAGGGGAGCCACGTGCTGAGTCCCGTTTGTGCAGCCGAACATTTGGGGAATTGTTTCCCTGCTCGGGGAGGCTTCGCTTGCCATGGCTGCCGTGGGAAGGGCAGGAGCTCTTCTCAACAGGGGATTGTCACCAGCCATGAAAATCAAGCTCAGGGCATCGTAGGTTTGACATTCAAAACCCAGGACAGTGACAGCAGTGAGCACAAAATCACACTGGAACAGGGCCACTGTAGAATTCATCATCTGAGACACTGAAAGCACAGAATTTTGTGTAGGCCAACAAAAAGGGCTATTTTCAATTACTGCATGACTTGTAGATGTTAACTTCTCTTATTTCCTGAACAACCAATAATACTTATTTATATTTGTCCAGTAGTACTTAACCCAATGTTTTCCAGTTTTAAGTCGCTATTGTAGCACTTCAGTTGACTTTAACTTACAGTTACAATATAAAATCCAACTCACAGCTGATTCTCCCTTTCCCAAACTGATGTTCTGTAGCAAATGCTGTGCCTCTGGGTGGGCTGGTTGCACGTGTTACTCACTGTTTACATTTTTTGCCTGTAGATACCCATAATATCTGCCGAACATCTGACTAGCCACAAGTATGTTACACAGATGTAGACATTTGGTCATCAAACAGTAAGTTCCAATGTGTTGTTGCTGGTTTTTTCGTACTCTTATGTGTGCAATTTGTTGCTGTAAGGGACAGAATGTTTTTATTTTCTTTCTGAGAAAACCAGTAAGCTACAGGGGCAGAGGCTCTGACCCCTGAGGGGCCGTTCCTCTCTGAGGGGAGGTCCCACGGGTACCAGTGGCCACGTCATGTGTTAGTTTGTGCATGCCCACCCACCACATCAGGGTTCACAGAGGTTTATGTTCTGTCTGTGGTGGCCCCAGCACTGACCTGAGCTGCGGGGCAGATCAGAGGGGAAGATGATTCCATCAGTTCTCTTCAGAAAGAACGGCTTTTAAATCTCAGAATTTGGAACCCCGGTGTCTCCTGGGTTTGGGAACTCGTAATTCTCCTGTTTTTGTGAGATCCCCCCCTCAGCCATCCTGTCCCAGGACAGCTCCTCATTTGTGTTACCTCCCTCTCTCCTGTGCTCCATTTCTGACGTGTTTTTATCGAGTGCCTTGGCCATAATGGAATTATTTCCGAGGGTGAGGGTTGACCCTTTGGCCACGGTCGGTTTGTAATCACAGCTGCTCCTCTCAGCTGAGCATAAACGTTGTTAAACTGCTGGAGTGACACAGGGAGGGTGGGATGGGATGGGATGGGATGGGATGGGATGGGATGGGATGGGATG